>VUQH01000216.1:4863-16063 GCA_015106775.1 Etroplus canarensis | reverse complement strand
GAGAGAGTCTAGAGGTGAGGAGTAACAGCAAAGGGATGAGACGAGTGAAGTCCTGGAGCTGCAGCCAAGTGCAAATCCCTGTGGAGGAGAAAATCTCAAAGTGACAGCTTTCAATTACAACAGTATGAACAAAGTTTGTGTGTGTGTGTGTGTGTGTGTGTGTGTGTGTGTGTGTGTGTGTGTGTGTGTGTGTGTGTGTGTGTGTGTGTGTGTGTGTGCGTGCGCGCACACTACCTGTCAGCACTTCTAGGCTTCACTGGCAGTTTGATGTCACAGCTTCTGAATTGAAAGTACCTCATGTACACAAGAAAACTCACTGACACAGTCGCACAAACACACACACACACACACACATACACACAAACACTGTTTGTCTCTCATCTTCTTTTTCTTTCTGTCTGTGTCCTTCTCACATTTGTCTGCGCTGTATTCTCAGGTGTTTGGGTCGAATTGTTGTTGGACACCTGAAAAACCAAAGGAAGAAAAGGCACATACCACAAACTGGAATGAATTACTGCAAAATGTGTGTAAAATAGGTGTATAGAATTTTTGCCTTTCAACATGACAGTTACACACACAACTTGTAAAAAGATGGGGTTTTGTAGTTTTTACATGGGAGGCAGCTACAGTAAGGAATGATGTAATTATTTATTTGTTTATCCAATAATGACTATACAGAAAAAAATCATCAATTAAGAAATAAGAAAGGAAATTCAATAGACACACTCATCATACTCCATGTCATCTAGCGTAAGTTAATTTCAAGTCCTTGTTCATGACTTGGCATGCAGCTGAACAGGCATTGCACAGGACAAAGTCAATAACAAAACATAAATACTGACCTGACTAATATGTTATTGTGAAATGAACAGTTTTACAAGCACTGTGACACCTGAACAAATATGTGTAAAAAAATGAATCCTACCCACAAATAACATTTTGCCATCTCGTTCTAAAACCATTTGATAGCAGCAGACTTCAATACTACCTGTAGTGAAGAGCAATTAAGGGATTTGCTTCCCCTAAGTGAGGTCTTACACTAAAGTTAATTGATTAGTGTGAGTCCCACTCTGAACCTTGAACATCATTTCTTTGCAGAACTGTGTGTAAGGGACATGTCATGTGAAAAATGGCTGAGGCAGCAGAGAGCCCTCCCCACACTGTTTAATGACCAGGGACACATGAAAGCATACTATATATTTTAACACTGAGATTTAGTTTAACTAAAGCTGAAACTATTTAAAACAGGACTGGACCAAACGCACAAAAAGATATATTCCTGCATACATTTAGTCACACAGTATAAACTGCATTACAATAGTCAAATATTTCTCACCTCAGGTGAGGGTAATGTATTAATAGTTGGCAACTATGTTTAAAATTGGGAAGAAAGGTGTCGCTATGGGGTGCTAAGTATTGTTTTCGTGTACAAATTATTCACATTTGTATGTACGTGTAATTTTAATAGGTGATAATTGAATGGCTATTTCAAAGTCACACCTGACATGAGGGAGTTAATAAAAAATACAGTAACCAGAAGGTGGCAGCAAAACAGCATTCATTTCTCCTGCAGTTGAGTGAGTGACTCATCTAAGCAGAGAAGCTGCAGCCTCTCCGACAGACAGAGGAGATAAAAACAACCAAACCTGCCGTATTGACCCCAGTCTCAGAGCAATATCTTGTCTGCTAACCTTTCAGAATGGAAAGCACACAGTGGTTACAGAGGCATCCAGATTTACTTGTTAAATATAAATAGAGGAGATCATGGGACAAAGCATCTCTAATAGAGAAGACGTAGAGGTCTGACATGCTGTCATCCTCTAAAGCTGGCCAGTAGTCTATATCTGTGTTCAAACACTTTTTCGCTTGCCCTTTCTTCAAACCTTGCATCAAAGAAATCAATGATCTGATTTTGACTGACTTGTGAGAAGTGCACTGGTCAAGCCAGGCAATCCTGTGCTAAATCTGACAATTTAAAAAGGGAAGAGATGGCTCTTAACGATTTTGAACAAGCTCACTTGGTGTGAGGTGGCTGGTGAGGCATCATTATGTAAGACTGCACACTCAAGGATGGGGCAGAGTTTTGTTACAGAGGGAATTTTTCAACTATTCTGTTCTTTGCAGCAGAAATAGTGTCCCACAAAGGTTTACTTAAGTCAGAAAATAAACAGAATTTTATATTATTTTTCAGTCTTTATTAACTGTAAAATAAGTATTTTGATCAGTATATAAAAACACTTAAACTGTATGCTTCCTCTGAAAACCACACATACACTAACTACTACAAATGTAGGGACCCTAAATGGCTATGTGTATTCCCATGTTGCCAAAGGAATTTTTATATTAACCTTTATCAGCAAATGCCAAACAATAACTCTTAATCTGTACCTGCATGCACACACATAGCCCTAACCCAACACACACACACGTGTGTGTGTGTGTGTGCATGCCCTACTATCTAGATGCATGCGTGTGTGTGGGTATGTAGGCGTCACCTAAGAGCAATAGGACAGCCAGGTGAAACGAGTGTGTGCTGTCCAAGCCCTGCAGGGGCAAGATAATCCTGATTCCTGATGTTAATCTGAGTATTGAGCTTCTGTATGGGGGGGCATGCTGACACCTGATGGCGTGGAGGTCAAAACAGAGTGTGTGTATATGTGTGTGAGTGATGCTCCTCCTGCCCTTTCCAAATGTCACAGAAGGGCCAACTCCTGAGGAGAGGACCCATAATGTGTGCCCACACATTATGTGTGTGTGTGTGTGTGTGTGTGCGCGTACACACCATGATAATCTCCACTACTGAGCCCTTCAAACGTATAATGTCCACTGATGTTTGCGCATGTCTGCAGACAAGAAAGCCTGTGTGCATTTGCTTTCTGTTTTTTGTGTAACTCTCTCATCTGAAGCCCATTCTTTATTCCCTCATTGCATCTTTAATACCCATTGTCCAGAGTACAGCACAATTCACAAAGTCTTCAAAACAACATCTGCTTACAACAAAATTTCAAATATATCTTCATATATCTTTCTCTAGTGGTTTAGAATTACTCTGGATTTATGCTCATAAATTGCTTAAGTTAGAAAAAAGTCAAAATGCTATTATATCTGTCTGTCTTCCTTCCTCTTCTTCTTCTTCTTTTCTTTTGGCTGCTCCTTTTAGGGTCCACCACAGCAAATTGTCTGTCTTAATCTCACCCTATCTCTTACATCTTCTATTACACAACCCTCTTTATGTCCTTTACCAGTATATCCACGAACCTTCTCTGTGGTCTTCCTTTTTTCTCCTCCTGCCTGGCAGCTCCATTTTCAATATCCCCTGTCCAGTATATCCACTAGCCCTCCTCTGCACATGTCCAAACCGTTTCAGTTTTGGATCTCTTACTTTACTTTTCTCACTACTGCCTTGTAAACCTTCCCTCTGACTCTTGCTGCCATTCTTCTGTCAAAAAGCACCCATGACACCCATCTCCATCCACTCCACCCTGCCTGCACTCTCTTCTTCACCTCTCTTGTGCACTGTCTGTTGCTTTGGATATTTTACAGGTATTTAAACTCAATCAGCCTTCACTACCTCTACTTATTGCTTCTTCACCATTATACCTGCCTTACTCACACACATGTACTCTGTCTTGCTTCTACTGACTTTTATTGCTCTTCTCTCCAATGCATACCTCCAGCTCCACACGCTCTCTTCCACCTGCTCCCTGCTCTCACTACATATCATAATGTCATCTGCGAATATCATAGTCCATGGAGACTCCTGCCTGACCTCATCTGTCAGCCTGCCCATCACCATTGCAAAACAAGAAGGGGCTCAGAGCCAATCACTGTAATCACTATAATCCCTCCCCCACCTTGAACACATCTGTCACTCCTACTGCAAACCCTCACATACTTCTCTGCCACTCTTGACTTCCTCATATGATTCCACAGTGCCTCTCTTGGCACCCTATCGTATGCTTTCTAAAGCTCCCCAAAGACACAGTGTAACTCCTGACCTTCTCTATACTTCTCTATCTGCACTCTCAAAGCCAGTATTGCATCTGTAGTACTCTTTCTTGACATAAAGTCATACTGCTGCTCGCTGATCATCACCTCTCTTCTTAACCTAGCTTCAACAATTCTTCCTTATATCTTCATGGTATAGCCTATCAACTTCATATCTCTGTAGTTATACTACAGCTTTGCACATCACCTTATTTCTTGAAAATTGGTACGAGTACACTTTTTTTTTCCAATCCTCAGGCATCCTCTCACTCTTTTAAGTGTTGCTTTATTAGATGAATAGAGGCCCAGTTTTTCCTATAGTGCTGCGTCACAATAACTGATTTCAAGTTTTCAAGGTTGTGTGAGGCAGAAGTGAGCCTGTTATAAAATAATTAGTTCATATATGTGCAGTATTAAACACTGTCAACTCCTCAACAATTCAGAAGCCTGGCAAAACATCATGAATTCCCATTCATGCTTTGATTAAGATGTATTCTTTACCAATGTGACTAATGTGGGTGAAAACAAAAACGAGAGCCTCATGTTCATGGATCCAGGCTAGCATTGTCCGCCTACAGTCTATCACCAGTTGGTCCTAATTTATTTCTTGCTGCATTAAAAAAGAGAAAATAATTAGCAGAGCTGCAGAGCTTGTTTGAGAATTGCTGACCATCGGTGCCAATGAGAAATAGAAAATGCATGTGTCAAACTTTTCTTTATGATACTAATATTTGACTTGGACTTCTCAGCAATGTAATTTTGCCAGCCAGGAGTGTGCAAAACATGTAAAGAAAAACTACAAACAGTGTTCACTGCTCTTCATTACTTTTTCTCATTGTTGTTTCTTCCCTTTATTTTTGGTTGGTTTCTGCCTGACAGAGTTGTTAGTGTTGCAAACACTCATTAAGCTGTCCAGAATTACAGGTATAATACAAGATTGATTTTTTCATTAGCTACAACACTAAAATACAGCTCTCACAAAACTGAGCACACAATAACAGAATGATTAGCGTCAGTCTCTGTGTCTCAAACTGCGAGGGACCTGAGGCAGGTTTTTCATTTACTGCAAAACGTTATTGTTTCAAATGCTTCTACAGTATGTGCCATGTATGGGACATCCTGATAAAAGGTTCATATTTACAGATTTTAGAGTCAAACTCTGTGTGAGACTGTGAATGATGGTGGCACTGATGGTAGGGGGTTGCACAAATAAAGCCAAAGTGCAGTTTATAAAACTGTTTCCATGACAATCATAACATGGCGGGTTGCCTTACCCTTTGAATTCCCACAACGGCACAATACTGTAATTATTACAGCAACAAAACTCCCACCTCAGGCAATTGCTACATTAGTATAAGAGAGAACAAAACTTTTAGGTTTTATCAGGGGAGTAAAACGCCTTTAGAGTTACAATGGTACGTAATATAATACGGCACTAATGGTTTATACATGCAGGTTAAAAGCAAATGGACTATGCATTTGTCCAAGAGATAAAATGGTTACAGAAAAAGGCAGGTGATAGTCTATATTTTTATTATCACTAACAAATAATAAACAAAGAACAGTGAAAGGATCATGGTAACCTTTGCAAACGCTTGTAGCTAAAGCCTGATGTACTATATCTTGTTCCTCTGTGCCAGAGACATTTTTGATAAGTCAGTCAGAAAAACTGTAAATGGGCGTAAGCAATAAAAATAATCCTGCACCCATCCATTTTCTTATCCCCTTATCCAGTTTAGAGTTGCAGAGAGGTAGAGCATATCCCAGCTGACTTTAAGCAAGTGACAGAATACACCCTAGAGAGGCCACCAGTCTATCACAGGGCTAACACAGATATAGACAATAATTTGCATTCATATTCACACCTGAAGCTGTTTTAGAATCACAAGTTAACCCAACATGCATGTCTTTGGACTGTGGGAGGAAGCCAGAGTACCAGGCACAGAGAACAACCAACTCCACACTGAAAAGTCCCAGCAGGCCAGCAGGTTTAAGCCCAGAAACTTGTTGCTGTAAGGTGACAGCGTTAACCAATCCACCACTGTGCCACTCATTAACATGTTCTTAATTGTATTTAGCTGCTTCAATTTCAAGGCTGCTATATTGTGTACGTATTCTCACTGTAACAATCCTGTCACACTAAAAGAGGTCAGTGGCTGTGGTTGAATTGTTTTTTTAAATTTTTTTTTAAAGTATCTTCCTATGTTCTCCTTAAAACTTTTCCCTGACCTCCATAAAAACACCAGTGAGGTCAGGGAAAGGAGAATTCAGATGGACTGATGAAAAAAACCCAAAACAAACTGTAGTGCACAGAGAATCCAACTGCACTTGCACCAGACTGCTTAATTATGCAGCGGCAGATGTTGTTTATGTGAGGCTGCTGTGGAAAAACAATGTTCCAAAGATGGACTAGAGAAAGCACATCTTAGTAGTTTGTCCTGTGTGTTCTTCCTGTGTTGCTTCATGTAATCTATATAAAGTGGACAGACAGAGTAAAGATATAGTACTTAATTGTAAAGCTGGAATTTAATAAAGAAATACACTACTGGGCAAAAGTTTTGAGCCACCCCTCTTGCCTTTATACGTTGCTTCCCAGAAGCCAGATGTTCTTGTAATTTTTAAAGTAATCTTGAGAAATAGTTCTCCAGGGTTTCTGAAGAGCTTTCAAAGTTTTTCTTCAGAGGTTGGCTGCTTTTGCACTCATTTTCAGTCCAGTCCTTGTACCTGGCCATTTTCAGAGGAGAATATATACTGTATATCCTTGTTAAGTCAATTAATACTGACTTAAGAATCATTCAAGCATACAATGCAGTTTCTGCTTGAGATTAATAAAGTATTCTGATTCTGATTCTGAAAGGAACCTAAAACAAAGGAAGAACCAATATTGTGTCTATTGTGTCACATAATAAAGAACTTAGAAAAGAACCATTTTTAAACTGTTTCCTTAGGTACTTTGTTACTATCAGCCTGTCACAAAAACATATCTGTCCCCATTTCTTGAACTGAATCTATCAAAAATGCAAAGGATAACACAGTCTGAAAGGCATAAAATACAAAGAGCTAATAGACAAAAACTTGGCAAATTTATGCATGGTGTGCAGTATGTCCTTAAAAAAATTGAGGAAACTGGACAAGTGGAGGACAAAAAAAGAGGTGTTAGCCATAAAAAAAACTATCTGTAACAGATGAACAGTATCTGAAAGTCATGTTCCTAAGAAATAGGAAAAAAAATCCAGAAATGACCTGACACAGAACCTGAAAGATACATCTGGCCCTGCATTTGATCCATCTACTGTTCAGCAAGGCCTCATCAGAAGTGGTCTCAGTGGAAGGGAGGCTGTTCTTAAGGAAGGAAAACAGGGAGAAAAGGTATGCCAAGTTACACAATTGGATGGAAAATCAGCAACAGGTCTTATCAAGTGATGAGTTAATTATTGCAGCAATGTGGGATTATTTTAATAGAGAACAGAACAAAAAAGCAACATCCAAAGAAGAGCTTTGAAATGTCCTTCAAAAGGCCTGGAGGACTATTCCTGAAGACTATTTAGAGAAATTACAAGAAAGCTTGCCTAAGAGAGTTCAGGCTGTGTTGAAGAATAAAGGTGGTCATAGCAAATACTGACTTTCAATCTCATTTGAATCTCAATTATAAAAACCCTGTTTTTGCCTTCTGTACTGTGTACAGAAGTCATCTGTGTCATACTGTACTATGTTTGCACATGTTTTAATCGCAAAATTTAGCAAAATGTAAAGAAATGTTGCATGTATGAAATCTTTTGCACAGCACTGTATAGCTATTTCATTGATATTTAGCAGTCATTGTAGTGGAAGGAAATGTTTGGGTTGTTCACCCTCCTGTGAAGTCATATTTTCTCTTCCCCCTGATAAGATTATCCAGTTTAACCCTTGCTTTTATAATGACAAGGCTTTCGGCAAATGAAGTCTGCCAAACTTGAGTTACACTACATTTTACTTATCATATGATAAAAAACAACAATAATTAACATGGTGATCTATGTACCTTATTAATCATGGTAATCATTCTGGTTTGTTTATGGTTGGACTGTATGTCCGTTTTAATTACAGGACGTCACTATCTCCTTTGTAGTAGGTGGTCCGGTGTATGCTATCCTAAAAGAGAAAAAGAGATGAAGTGCTGAGGCACCTTTTCTTAGTACTTAGAGAATTTATTATAGCTGCCACTTAGATATTCTGGGTCATTTCACATAGTTAGAGACCTCACGCTGCAAAAATGACTATTTGGCCACCAACAAACTGTCTCAGTGGGAAAAAAAGGCCCACCACTGTGCCTCCGCACTAGTTTCACACTTTCTTCTCCTTTTCTCTTACCATTTGCCTTTTGTTTTGTTTCCTGTCTGTCTTGTTGTCTGTTTGGAAGTCAGGCATGACACTTCTTCACCTTCTCCCTGCTCTGCTACAATTAGCATGCACAACTGTTGCCTGTCAACTCATGACTGGCACTTTATCTACCACTAGCGCCTCACTCACTCTTTTTCAGGTGTGTGGGCTTTATGTAATTTTAATTTCTTGCACTTAGATTACTAAACCTCCTTGTCTCCCATTTCAACCAAGCCTCAAATATTCTGGATGCCAACAGTACCATTCACCTCTCTGTCTGCTTCCTAATATTAACATCTTTTTTGTATACAGCTCTATTTGCCTTCCTACCATCAGACAACAAGTCAGTCCATCTGCAAACTCCACCAGCTCAGCTTACTGCTCATTCATTCTCCAAAGTTTCATCTCACCTTCACTTCATTCAACTTGGGCATCATTACAATAAAAAAAAGCATTTTCTGAGCAAATGACAGCTTGTGTCAGTATGTCTGACTTTTGGGTCCATATAGTGCCATTTGGTTTTCACTTGAGTTAACTTTTACTTTACTATCAATGTGCTTGCTCAGGTAGTACTAAAGTTAGGCACAAAATGTTCCCTGACAAAAACTATATCTGTTATCTGCCGCTTCAAAGATGTACAGTATATTTTCTTTATATGAGGTAATTTGCTTGGTGCTCATGGCCCTAAACTGGGTAGAGAAGTTGGCTTTTGGTTTTACTGGATTTGCAATTATCGAGTAAAATACACCAAGCAATTGCAATCTTAAAACCAATGACAGTTTTAATAACATTGACTGCTGTGTTCCAGAGCAGTGCACTGCAGCGGAACCTTGGGTCCTGGCATTCATGTGGATGTTACTGTGACATAGACCAACCATGTACACATTGTTACAGACCACACACATATGTCCAATGGCCACTTTATTAGGTACATGTGTTCAACTGCTCATTAAGAAAAATCTCTCATCAGTCAGTCTCATGGCAGTAACTCAATGCCTTTAGGCATGTGGTCAAAATATCCACTGAAGTTCAAACTGAGCATCAGAGTGGGAAAGAAAGGTGATTTAAGTGTCTTTGAACGTGGCATTGTTGGTGCCAGATGAGCTGGTCTGAGTATTTCAGAAACTGCTGATCTATTGACATTTTCCCACACAATCGTCTCTAGTGTTTGAAGAGAATGGTTCAAAAAGGAGAAAATATCCCATGAGTGGCAGTTCTAAAATGCCTTGTTGATGCCAGAGGTCAGGGGAGAATTGTCAGGCTTCTTCAAGTTGTTAGGAAGGCAACAGTAACTCAGATAACTGCATGTTAAAACCGAGGCACATAGAAGAGCATTTCTGTATGCGCATCACATGGAACCTTGAAGCAGATAGGCTACAGCAGCAGACGACCATACCAGGTGCCACTCCTGTCAGCTAAGAACAGGAAACTGAGGCTATAATTTGCACATGCTCATCAAAATTGGACAGCAGAAGACTGGAAAAACTTTGCCTGCCTGATGAGTCTCAGTGTTTGCTGTGACATTCAGATGATTGGGTCAAAATTTGGCATACATAAAATGAAAGCATGGATCCATCCTACCTTGTATCAGTGGCTCAGGCTGCTGCTGGTGGAGTAATGGTGTGGGGGATATTTTCTTGGCACACTTTGGGCCTCAGTACCAGCTGAGCATCTTTTAAATGCCACAGTCTACCCAAGTATTGTTGCTGACCATGTCTGTCTTTTTCTTACCAGTATACCCATCTTGTTTTGGTTGTTTCCAGCAGGATAATGCACTATGTCACAAAGCTCAAATCATCTCAAACTGGTTTCTTGAACATGAAAATGAGTTCACTGTACTCAAATGGCCTCCACAATCACCAGCTCTCATTCCAAAAGGGCCCCTTTGAGATACGATGAAATGGGAGATTCACATCATGGTTGTGCAGCCGACAATTTTGCAGCAACCGCGCGATGCTACTGTATCATGAAAATATGGACCAAAATCTCTAAGGAATGTTTCTATCACCTTGTTGAATCTATGCCATGAAGAATTAAGGAAATTCTGAAGGTAAAAGTCCAACTCAGTAATAAGTGCATCTAATAATGTTGCTGGTGAGTGTATACTTCACATGACAACAATAACAGGGCATACCCCAGCAAGACAATGTACACCTTAGAAACAGCTTGGATGATATGATGAAGTGCCCAAGGTTTTCACCCAGCCTCCAAACTCCCTGGATCTCAGCTCAAGCATCCACAAGATGTGCATGAACAAGCATGATACATGAAAAAACCCACAAGACCTAAAGGATCCCAGTCCCAGAGACCACAGGGCTGAGGTTCCATGTTTACACCCTGACAAGTCAGAGCTTTTTGGGGAAAGTGAACTACACAGTATTAGAAAGGCAGTTATAAAGGTATGGTTAATCGGTGTGATCAGAGAAGGTGCACCCTGTTTTGATATTTCAAATGGCAGAAATTGGTATTTTGTAAGCTAAGAATAACTGAGTCATCCATGGTATTAGTACACTAAAAGTACTGTTAATCACTTGTTAATAAAATGACAAAAATGGCCCAGTCTCACTAAAGCCTCTCATATCCACTCATCTATTTCTATTGGGTGCCAAACCAGTACTGTGTTTTTGTAAAGTCCTCTTATGATCTAGGGTGGGTCACTGCAGCTTTTACACAACCCACTGAACTCCGTTGTAACAGATGTCGTGGGAATACTAAGGGTCAGCCATTTGTGTGTTTGTGATTATGTTCCTTTGCATGTGCACATGCATATCAAAGTGTGTGTGTGTGTGTGTGTGTGTGTGTTTGTGTGTGTGTGTGTGTGTGTGTGTGTGTGTGTGTGTGTGGGGGTGTGTGA
>VUQH01000215.1:25793-41405 GCA_015106775.1 Etroplus canarensis | reverse complement strand
TGAAGGTCCCCCCCCCCCCCCCCCCCTTCTTTTCTTTTAAACTATCTAATTAATGTGACTATGCATTCGCTGTTAAACTGCAGTGCAGCCGACAGTTTCCTGCTTTGCTTCTGGAAATCGTGTACCTCTGCTGCACAGGCTCTCTTCGTCTCTCTCTCTCTCTTTTACATGTCCACCCCCACACACACACGCACACACACACACACACACACACACACCTGTTCTTGATTCTTGACCTTAGAGATGATATCAGATCAGAGGTTGTCACTCAGCTGAAGGTGGGAAGACTCCGATGAGTGAACCCATCGGGATCAGCTGTTAAAGAACTCTTACAGTTCTGACTGCCTCCAGTATCCAGTATCGTCACGCCGAGAATTTAACTTTTACAGTAAAAGCAAACAGTCATCATGTTTTATTTCTGCTGCTGGGGTAACTACAAGCAGGCCAGTTAACACTTTATTCAAAGTCTTTAGATCCAAGCTGCTTTGCAACCAAAGCCGCGCGTACTCGCTTAAGTTCTGACAAAGGACAGGATGTTTCTATTTGGCCATAAATTATTAGGCATAAATGTCTCCAAACTGTGGCACGGAAGACTTGTACAGTTTTGCAGCGCTTGGCCACTATTTTATTTAAATATATATGAATACAATTGCAGTTTTCTTCCATCCTTGCCTGCAGTGAAGCTCAAAATCAGAAACACTGAAAACCGCTTTAAAAAAATGCACAATTAGCCACATGTAACTGAGACACGGACCTCAGGCTTTAACGCGCCCTCTTGCTTACTTTCTAAGCAAACAGCCTTTTGAATGATGCTTATCATTCGCTTTCTGTGCTGAATGAAACAAGTTTTTACGCGACTCACTTTCTTGTCCATTTTGACGGCTGGAACTAAAAGCTTTAGACGGCCCAATAGAGAGGAGCCCAACAAATCGGTGACAAAAGGCTTTCCGTGTCATCAACGTCGTTCAGACGACCTGAAAGAATCTCTCTGATATTAACTTCCACTTCAAAGACTTCTCTCTTTCAATTGAGATCCAACTATCTTGTTTTTTTCTTCCTTCTTTTTTTTATTCCCCCGCAAGTATCAGACCTGCTGCCAAAAGTGGCATGACCATCTTATTCTATTAGTGTTTTTTTTCGACTGTCATGAACTTAACCAAACTCTGTAAACGCAGAGAGAGTTGGAGCTGTTTCCACCCACTTCAGCCTTAGTGAGAGCTAGAGTCAAATTTACCCCTCAGCCTGAATTCTTCCCATTACATACAAAGATCTTCAGGCTTTTGCTTGGCTGCATATTTTCGCTTTGTAATTATGCTGTTAGGATTTTTCTGCAAACTGTATTCAAGGGCTGAAACAATTCGTTTACGCGCCTGTTATTGGAACGTTCAGTTATCGTTAAAAAGGCAGCCTCTCTCTTACAGTTTTTACATATTTCGTGTGTTGAGAATAAAATATGATTATGGTTACATTTCTCCATTGAACAGTTAGGCCCTTCAGCGCAAGTCTATTATGTTGTGGGACAACTGCGTTTTAGCGGCTTCTCCTTTGATTGTCGTAAAGTAGGCCCGGAGCAAAAGAATATATTTCTCTTCTTTATACTGCCCCAGTCTGCAGTATAAAGGACATAGATTACCGTTTCCTACCCCATGGGAAGCAAATATTACATTCTTTAGAGCAGGCTTTTGAGTCCACGGACTTGGCCCCATATCATTTGAGTTTGACTTGGCTATTGCTATAGAAATCTTAATTCACCATGAGGATTCACCGTCGTGAAAAAAATGGCTCTTTGTACGAAATGCTCTTTGAAGTCTGGATCAGAATATTGTTGCCTTTCATCAAACTCTGCCCCACGTCTGCATCAAACCGCAGCTCAGCTGAGTAAGTGAGATTTAACACAAGTGGAGCACAATTTAGACCGCCCTTTTCACCGGGAAGAACTTCAGAAAATAAAAAAAATATTAGACATAAAATTTAAAGGAGCTTCCGTTACATTTTACTTCGGAATTTCACAGAAATGTCTTATCTGAACAGCAGACGTGTGCTTTTTTTGTTAATGGAGCTGACCTGGAAGCTTTGTAGCAACAGATTGTTTAACACAATATTTTACAGGCATATTAAGTGACAAAAAAACATTGCATACACCCACCAAAAGTGATCATTCTCTCCATAAACCCGAATAGCGCATGAGTTTAACATTTGTCATACAAGATTTATTCAAAATACTCACAAATTACAAGGCAATTCGGTGCGCATTTTGAGTGGCGCTGGATTTCAGATATTCAAAAAGGGAAAAAAATAACAACAATGATACAAAAAAATCACAAATGCCCACTTTGATAAAACATTTATAATTTCACGGTCGTATATCAAATACCGCAGGCGCATGAAACAGCTTAATTATTGACCCTCAGCACAAACGGGGGGAAAGATGTAAACATAAAATGTTTGTACAAATAACTGCAGTATTCAGTAAGAAACTGCTCAGAGACAGATCCTTACAAAACTATCAACATCAACACATCGAAACTTACAAAATTTACAAATGTACATTTTTGCTCTAATTCAAACATGCACTTTGGTTCCATGATACAAAATCCTTCAATATCAGATTGAAAAATAAATAAAAACATATTGAAGTCAAAACTCCAATTTACAAAATCATTTTACACCAACATGCCTAGCCTACAATAATGTAACACGCTGTCTAACAGATTTACACGACTCTCTCCACAAGTTGACCAAAGGGTCGTCAGAGCCAACCATTTTTGAACAACTGAGGTTTTGAAAATATATTCTTTTATTGTGCTTGGAAATCAGCACGTCTTCAAGGTCTGCATGTGTTCCTTCCAATGTTTTTCAATGAGTCTCTTGGTTCTGGCGGCTCAGCCAAAAAAAAGGGGTACCAGTGGTCCTAAACAGGCACCAAAGCCAACTCGCTGCTAATAGTGAAGCTTGTGGAAATGCGTTCTGTCACTTCTGGCACCGTGTGAGAGCTTAGCTGGGTTAAAAAGCGTCCCTCGGTTCTGGGTTTCTGTAAGGTGGCTCGTCTGTGGGGTCGGGTGTAGAGTGCCCGCTGGGTGGTGTCTGGGCGCCGCTGGCACCTGAACTGTGGCACACATACCACTCGCTTAAATTCGCGGGCTGGGACGCTCCCACCGGCTCTGACAGGACCGAGGGGCCTCCAGGTTCCCGGCCCAAGTCTGAGGAAGGGGAGACCAGGGAGGGGGTTGACGACTCGTAGCCTGAACTGGGCGGAGGGGACTTGCAGTGCACCTTCATATGTTTCCTCAGAGAGCTGGGGTGTGTGTAGGACTTATCGCAGCCTCTCACTTTGCAGTTGTAGGGCTTATCGCTGGTATGGACGTGCGAATGCTTTTTTCGGTCACTGCTGTTGGCAAAGCGTCTGTCGCAGCCGTCAAATTCACATTTGAAGGGCTTTTCACCTGTTTTGAGACACGATGGAACACAAATGAGCGAATAAAATATTCAAAATGTGACACAATTCATCCTGATGTGCGATGTTATTTATTAATATATGTATCTTTTCCTCCCATTTAATCATTTTGCATGCTGAGCTCAGTCTTTTAACTCTTACTTGAAATGCACAATGTGGTTAACTTGAATCTATGGGTGCATGAGCTGCAATTTAACTATGAAACACATCTAAGTGTCTGTGGCCCAAATGATATAAATAAGGTCAAACGTGTTTTTAATATGCACAATAACGCCATCTTGATGTGTATTTACACTCCCCTCCCACTTGCACTGTAAAAAGTTTGCCTACTTGGACAGACTTGCCATAAGTTCCAGTGTGGTGTAAACAGGAGGGCTGAACCCCTACTGTCCTGGCTCTGTATACCTGGTGCGTGCATGCACAAGTCAAAAAAAAAAAAGACATGCTACGAACACATACGTAGCAGGCCTGTGACACCAGCTTAAAATAATGATGAATGAAAGTACTGCCACCGCCAGGTTTCACCTACTGTGTGGTAACGCAGCCTGTGTGCAATTTGAATCCTGCAAACGGTTATAGCCTGGCTCTAATTTTGCGTTTTAATAACAAGTATTTCTACCTGATTATGATAAGGCAAAAAAAGACAATCTGAATAAATTACACGGAAATCATCCACTGCTGATTTTTTCTCCCCCCGATTAAAGCTTTTGAGAATATGTAATTGCCTCTGTCTAATTACACTTGCGAGTTGAATATCAATTTGACCTTCAGCTGTTGGGTTGAGAGAGCCAATCAAGGATATTAGTGTAGTACAAGAAACCGTCGAGGAGCAGACCCCAGGGGCAGCCCCAGTCATAACTACACTTTCGGATAGGTTTTAAACATGATACCAAAGACCAGGCCCCTTGGGAATCAACACACAGAAATAATTTAACAGATTTGTACTTAGGTAATGTGAGCAAATTATATGAATAATACATAGGGTGCAGAAATGAAACAGAGGGGTAGAGCCATGCAGCCACTACTAAAAAAAGGAATCTAGTCATTGTATTAATTTACATGTCTGACTCGACATTTTGAGGCCTCTTTTCCCTCCTAGAGCCGCAGAACGTCACTGGGTGGCAAGCAGCCATGTTGCACCAGCCTGTGTTTTCTTTATGGTTAAATCAGGGATGCTTAAAACTGCATTGCAATGCTCACCAATCATTATCCATGTAGTCAGCTATGCTATTCTGTTAGTAAATTGTTTTAGCCACCTCCACTTGTCAACTTGTTGCTTGAGCTAAAGGCTACACCCAAATATTAATAATAATTCACTGGAAAATAGTATGCAGTGGTATATCCATATTTTTAAACATTAAAATAATAGCCATAAATGCAACGGTGCCATAGTAATAACAGGAAAAAGGGAAATAAAACATTATCTCCATATCATGATATCAATGAGTGAAAGCGAAGATGCACCTCTCCACTTTTGCTGCCAGTCATGTCTGGCATGCACTAAACTACTTGGACAGGACCTGACGTGGGCCTCAGTCTTTGTGCTGTGGTGTAAACAAGAGGTTGAACCGTCAAACGCCTGAGTGAGCTGTGCCATAATCCCCAAAAGCCAACCTTTGTGAAACTTGCGAGCACTGATGCAACTCATAACAAACAGGTGGGCAGTAGCTGTTGCGTCCAGCTGTAGGCAATCAGTAGCATTGCAGGCTGATTAATTGCCACGGGTCACGATCATATTCAAATGTGTAAAAATCGAGGAAAATAAAATCACAGCTAATAAAGAAACCCTTAAAATTGCGCAAAAAAGCCTTAACTTGCACGTGGAAAGTGTTAAAACTTCAAAGCTGAATTTCAGCGTGCGACATTTTGCTTCTATTGTACAATTTAAAGTGCATTTCCACAATCTCAGCATTTCCTTTTATGAATATTAAGCTACTGACCTGTGTGCGTCCTTTTGTGGATCTTTAGATTTTCGGATCTTGCAAACACTTTCCCACAACCAGGGAACGGGCATGGAAACGGTTTCTCCCCGGTGTGCACTCGAATGTGATTTACAAGTTTGTATTTTGCTTTAAATGGTTTGCCTTCCCTGGGACACTCTTCCCAAAAACATATGTGGTTCGCTTGCTCTGGTCCTCCTACGTGCTCTACCGTCACATGCGTTACGAGTTCGTGCATGGTGCTGTAAGTTTTGGAGCAAAGTTTCTTCGGCGAGTGCTCCGGCTCCAGCCACTTGCAAATCAGTTCTTGCTTTATCGGTTGCCTCATGTAGCGGAAAAAGGCACCGGCTCCGTGGTGGTGGTGGTGGTGGTGAGCGCTGAGATTCATGTTCAGATTCAGCCCACCGTAGCCATGCAAAGGCGAGGCAGAGAACGGATCAGCCCTGGAGCTTGCCACCTGACTCAAGTGATCAGACCTAACATACATTTCTCCAGGTAGTCCTAACCTTATTTGTCCATTCAATGTTTGGCCACCCGGTGATCCGCTAGAAGGCTGCTCGTGGTGGAGTCCGGAGAAGAGGGTATGGTTCCCAGCGTCAGGGTGATGACCATAGTGTCCGGGATAGCTACCTGTTGTTGAGACAAACATTCCGTGGTGAGTGGCTGAACCAGCAGTCTGGTCAGTCAGTACTGGCATGGCTTGAGCTGTCAGATCTCTCCGGATGAGGAAATCCCTACCTGCAGATAGAGCCTGGGCCGTGTGAGACATAGAATAAGGGACCGATGTCGCCTGAACCGGGCCAAAAGCTCCCGTTTGACTGGAGACCACTTCACTGTGGCCTGCCATATGATGATTGTGGTGGTGGTGATGGTGGTGGGGATAATGATGGGCTGGGCTGATTTTGAGGGCCGCGGAGTGCCCCATGTGTTCTGGCCCGAATGGACTCGGCCCCAGGCGGGGTTCCGCAGTAATCTCCCCAGGGTGCGAGTGAGCCATTGAGTGTGGATGGCTGCTGAACCCCGGGAAGCCTGTCACGCTCTGAGGGGTATGGTGGTGATGATGGTGATGGTGGTGAGCCCCTGCCAAGTCAACTAATCTCAGCGCCGTGTTCCGTTTGGAAAACGTAGGGTCCATCACGGGGCTTCCCAATGCATCCACGCTCATTACTTCCTAATTTTAGAATAACTTGACAGCAGGCAAAATAATAATGATGATGACAAATATATTTTAATCGCAATGAAAAATAAAGAAAAAAACTTTATAAAGTTAAGTCTATCTGCAGACTACATGGAATCCCATTCGGTTGAGAGGCAGCAGCAGGACGCTTTGATACTGAATAGAGATTCATGGTAGGCGCTGCAGCCCGTGGAGCTAAACAATCACCCTGCGCTCTAATTGGTCAGAGCTCGGTGATTGACGTCACCGGTGACAGTTTCCAACGTGAAGAAAAATGTCTTAGTGACAGCAAGCAGCCATGGCGCATGCGTAGTGCCTCGGGCAAGCTTGGAAAAAATAGTTGTTATGCAAAGGTTATTGTACAATAAAACTCCTAAAAAGTTGATCCAGATATACAGTCGCCTTTCTTTTGTTGCAGGACACAAAGGCTGCAAGGCTATGAAATAGCAATTTCCCCACTTTGATTATGCCATTACAAAACAGACCGTTTCGCGAGAGTATGCATATTGTCACTACAGAAGTTGTAAGGATCATAAATTATGCAGTGATATCTTTATTTTGCACTGCAACGCATAAAAGACAACTTTACGCACAAATTACGCATAACTTTACGCACGTGAAAGATCGGTGTCAGCGGAGAAAACTTGTGCAAAGGACAACTCCAAGTGGGAGTTTAATACAGTCCGGAGAACATACCATTAACACGCACTTTGATAAATGCACATATTTACATATCCAGCCGTTTGCCCTTCAGCGCGCACTACAGAGCTGAGTCCGTGCTCTGCCTGGTGGGATCCGTGTGTGTAGGATGTGTGAATAGGGCGAACTGCAGCCATTGTCCCAAGGAAAAAAAATGTAATGGACGGGACCTGTTGTTATGATCCGGGGTAATTTTGCTTTAGACCCAGGACGGCAGCAGATGAGGGTCACAGGAGGCGGTACCGTTCCAGACTAAAGTTCAGATTAAAACGTTTCCGTAGCCTACTGTAAGTATTGATCACCAAAATCTTACACTGAAAAAGCTAAAACTAGCCGTGATCTTCTTCTAAATGTGTTTATATTGTTAATATAAGATATTTACAGCTATGGATCATAGAATGCCGTACCGTTTTAGAAACTGTCTATCAGATAGTTATTTAGCTTGTCTTTTTAAAGCGTCAGCGGATAAACAGGGTCGATTAAAAAAATCACACGGTTAGTTATTAGAATGCTGAGTAACATGTTCATATTACTGCACACGGACTATAATTTTCAGCACTGTTGACTTTTTCTGTGTAACAATCCTGCATGGCCGACACAATACCTGTCTTGCAATAAAATAACGAATATTTGTTAATTTATTTTCCCGTGAGGCTCAAATTACTTAGAATTTTTCTTATTTTTTACATTTTTTTGGATGTCATTTGTATTGCAATTCAAAATATATGGGCGATTCTTTTGACTGAACTTGTAAAAATTGTAGTTGCAGACACAAAATATTGACGGCTGTGACCTTAAAAATCACATAAAGTACTGATCAATTTGATGTCGTATATGAGGTGTGTTAAAAGCCTTATTCGTCTTCCACGCGGATCATTAGTAATCTATGGAGGCAAGACTGCCACTCAAAATTATTGTCACAGTCACTAGCCAGTATTTCCGCCGAGGAGAAAAACAAGTGCACATAATATGAACTTGTGTTTAGGGGTGACTCAATTAATCACTTTCAGATATAATAATTAAAATCAAGCAATTAAGTGAATATTAATTGCTATTTGACACATTACTCTGGGTTATTTCTATGAATTGACTTGTCAAAATCTTTGCTGACAGCGCCATATCCAGCACATTAGAATCTGAGTCAATATTTTGAGACGTGACGGATCCAAAAGATGTTTATTAAATGGCCTTTACGCATGTGGCTCATGAGGCTCACAGCTGCAGCCTTCAGAGGCATCACAGCAACCAGCGTAATGCAAAACTTTGAAGTGCTATTTCTGGTCCAAGTTGTGCATACGCTCACTCACTTTTGGAGACAAGTAAGCTGGGGAGCTGTATGAGATCCCAAACCAAAAAGCTCAATAATGCAGCGAGGTCTCGTAAAACTTCGCTTTTGCTGCTTTGGTTTAGCTGCTTTCACTTTAAATCCTAAACAGCTCCTGGTAACAGTTTCAGTTCTGCACATAAGTATTATAAACGATTATTGGCCTTTTTATTAGGATATAGCTTTTTCGCATTAGAACTAAATATGTTCAGTTCATTTTGAGGCACAAAAGAAACTCTGACTGGGATAGAATGATATGTCCTATTGCAGAACAAGCTACAATTTATCTTGACATGTTGCAGGTTTGTGTACATTACCCGACCCTCCCGTTTTTTCCAGTGATGTGTCATTCTTACCGTTTCCCACCTGTTGAAAGATCCAGATTTTGTATAGCAGAATACAGGGACACCTAAAAAGTCGGATCAAGTTGTAGGTGTACTTGTTAAGTTGAGAACAACAAAACTTCCTTCTTTCCTTGGTCTCTTAAGACTGACTTGGAGAACGCCTTGTAGAAAGCAGTCTAGTAGCCAAGAAGTTATTTTAATGGTTTGCATGGCACGTCTGTGCGTGTGGCTTTGAACTCTAGCAGCCGGAGGTTCCTGCAGAGAGCGCCGCAAATCCCACTTGATAACTTCGACAACCCACAACGTTTTACACACAGGTTATGCATCGCTGGCCAGTAAAAGAAAAAAAAAGGAGTGAGTTGCACAAGCTCGGCCAAACCGTGATGGATACATTAAGCATAGCTGTAGATCCAAGTTAAATACTGGCCTATATATTCAAGGTAACCTTTATGAACGCGGGGTGCTGGTGAGCATGATGTGGAAATCTAAAGCACAGATGTTCCACTGGTGTGCGCTCCAGTGGACGCAGAAACGCAGTTTTGAAGTGAACTGCAAAACACAGAGTGCGCACAAGAGGAAGAAAACAAAGCGTTATGTGGACTCCTTTGAAGTGAAATGGATAAATTAGTTATTCTACGACTTTTAAGAGAGTGATGACTGTGACTGGACTTCAAACAGGGTTTCCCCAAAAGTTTTCGACAGAAATGCGTTATCTCTCTGCACCTGGCACACGTAATGACGGTCCACGTTAGAATGCTGTGAGGTTTCATGCTGTCCTGACTGCTGTCAGTCCATCCTACTTGCAATAAATTAGAGAAAAGACTCGAGCATCAGTCAGACAGAGTGCTTACCAATTACACAACAAAGGGGTGTGCTTGGTAATCTGATGGCCATTAACAAAGACAATCTGAAAAATTTGATGTGTAACATTTCTGCACTTTGTGGTTGCAAAACGGGGCCCTTGGCTTACTTTCTACGAGTCCAGTTGTTGTCTTGTGTTTCCCAACTTTTGTTTTGCTGTTATTCAGCCTTTTAACCAAATTCACAGTCAGCATTCTCATAATATCTGGGATTGATGATGCAAAGAGGCCAATAGAAGTGAGGGCCCTGCACCGTGGATTGTTATTTGGTGAGTGGATGTTATTGGGGGGAAAGGGGCTCCGCCAATGAACAAGCAGCTCCGGGGCCACATGACTACCCCCCTCCTCTCCCATTCATCAGGGCTGGACTGTGTTGTCTTTTCAATTCATTTATCTGCAGGAATGATTGCGACTATCAGTCTAGAGCTCACCGCCTGACTGAGGAGGTGAAAGTTGCGCCACAGGAAGATAAACCGCAAAAGACAATATTGCATGTATACATGATTTTGCGCGTGCATCGGATGAGCGGTATAGGGGATATCCTCGCGTCTTAAAAAGTAAACAGAAAATCGGTGGATTTGAGAGTTTGCTCAGTGTAGTGAGGTCCAAGAGATACAGAGAGGGGGAGGAAGAATATCTGTGCGTGGTTTTTTGATTTCTGCTCTCAGTCGTCTCGGCGAGTCTAGACTGAAGATGCTCTTGGACGCAGGACCGCAGTATCCCACCATAGGAGTCACTACTTTCGGCTCCTCACGGCATCACTCAACAGGCGAAGTCACAGAGAGAGAAGTGGCGTTGGGGATAAATCCGTTCGCGGATGGGATGGGCGCCTTCAAAATAAACCACAGCTCCCACGACATTGGCTCCGGACAGACGGCGTTTTCCTCCCAGGCGCCCGGCTACGCAGCAGCCGCCTTGGGACACCATCACCACCCGACGCACGTTGGCTCTTACTCCACGGCAGCTTTCAACTCCACCAGGGACTTTCTCTTCAGAAATCGGGGTTTTGGGGATGCCACCGGGGCGCAGCACAGTCTGTTCGCCTCCGGAAGTTTCGCAGGGCCACATGGACACTCAGATGCAGCGGGGCACCTGCTCTTCCCAGGGCTCCACGAGCAAGCAGCAAGCCATGCCTCTTCCAACGTGGTCAACAGCCAGATGCGGCTGGGCTTCTCGGGGGACATGTATGGACGGGCCGACCAGTACGGCCACGTTACGAGCCCAAGGTCCGACCACTATGCTTCGACCCAGCTGCACGGTTATGGCCCCATGAACATGAATATGGCCGCACACCACGGAGCAGGGGCCTTCTTTCGATACATGAGGCAGCCGATCAAACAAGAGCTCATCTGCAAGTGGATCGAACCGGAGCAGCTGACGAATCCCAAAAAGTCGTGCAACAAAACTTTTAGCACGATGCACGAGCTTGTGACCCATCTGACGGTGGAGCATGTGGGGGGACCAGAGCAGACCAACCACGTATGCTTCTGGGAGGACTGCTCCAGAGAAGGAAAGCCATTCAAAGCCAAATACAAACTTGTAAATCATATCAGAGTACACACCGGTGAAAAGCCCTTTCCGTGTCCGTTCCCCGGCTGTGGCAAAGTATTTGCTCGATCGGAAAATCTAAAAATACACAAAAGGACTCACACCGGTAAGATCCGCAAAGACTGGCCGATTTTTACAACCCAGTCAGTGCTGAAAATATTGAATCCAAAAAGCATGCATGCCATCTGGGTTACTATTTATTTGGCAGCTGACGTGATTCACTGCATTTGTCGACATAAAATATCTTAAAGGCTTTTGTAGTATTTTATATGAAATAAAGCCTGTTATTAGTAATCGTTTAATTACCTAAAATTATTCTTTATCCTTTTCTAAAAGACTTGACTCAGATTCAGGAACTAGAAAACTATTTAATATAATTTCTAATTCTTCACAACAATTAAGCTACACTTTTACTGGTAAAATTATTTAAACTGAAACAGGCAAAATATGAATTTTAAACTATATCAGTGTCAAACATTGCATTGTATTTTTCTTGCTTTATTTAGGTGAGAAGCCTTTTAAGTGTGAGTTTGAAGGCTGCGACAGGCGATTTGCAAACAGCAGTGACCGCAAGAAACACATGCACGTCCACACATCGGACAAGCCCTATCTCTGCAAAATGTGCGACAAGTCATACACACACCCCAGCTCCCTCCGAAAACACATGAAGGTAAAAAAAACACGTTTTTCTCCCACTTTTGCTTGTCTGCAACTGCAATTTAAAATGTGTTGCTGCTTTATGATTTGTCCGGAAACGAGGATAAAAATATTTCTATTTTTACGTGACATTGTAACAAGATGTTTCATTTTTTATTCCACCTTTTTTTCCCATGTAGTAATAGAAGCACAAGTTAATCTGTCTTGACATTTTCTTTCTTTAACCGACAAATCAGATTAAGATCTTAATGGGAATAATTATGTTTTGGTTATGCTTTGTTTTAGAATTCTGCACATGTCCAAAACAGTCAGATTAGGACTTTTAATTTGTTTTGATGAAATTCTTATGTCTTGTGTTTGAGCAAAAACAAAACCAAGGCAAACACTCTATGCAGCACGATTCTCAAAAACATGCTTCTCATTACTGCAGGTCCACGAATCCACCAATCCAGGATCGCAGCCATCTCCAGCGGCCAGTTCAGGGTACGAGTCCTCCACGCCTCCCACCATAGTATCACCGTCCACAGAGAACCAGAGCAGCAGCTCCATATCACCAGCAGCCTCAGCAGTACACCACACAACCAGCCACAGCACGCTGTCGTCAAATTTCAATGAATGGTACGTGTAAATATTTTTGAAAAAAAAGGCAAGAAAGAGAGAGAGAGGAAAAAAAGACTGCAGAAATAAAAAGCTGCTTGGAATAAAAGACTTTATGACTTTATCAGCCAATGAAACGTGGACTGAGAAAGCACGGGAGGCCCAAACGATCAATAAAAGGCTGCCTTAATGTCAGTGAAAGATAATGCATGGACTAAAAGGAGGCAAGGACAGCCACCAAGTTAAACTTTTTTTCCCTAAATATTTCTTTGAGTCTTTATTTTTACTGAGAGACTGCTCAAAAGAGATCTCAAAAAGCATGCTATCTGCGGGTAGAGGCCTGAATTTTTGTACATAAGGATTTCACCAAGTTGAAAAAATGTAATATTTTATTTTGTAAATAGTTCTATCACAGTTTAAGGGAATTTGTGAAAATGTGGTCCCTAGATATATGGAAAAATGAGATGGTTTTAAGAATACTGCGATGAATAGACTTCATTGAAAAGAATGTTATAGTTGTGTACCAAATGTGAATTATTCAGTATTACTACAGTCTACACGTCGACCTAACCGACTCTTAGTATTAATGTGCTTTTGTAGCCTATTCAGTGCAACATTTTCGTCCAAGGTCCAGTTTGAGTAGCACAGTATCATTGTTGTTATTTAATGTCATGTCGATAAATCGTGTAGTGAAAGCCTGAAATTCCGTGTCAATCTGTTTATGTACGTGATAATTATAAAATCTCTGTCAATTGCTTTGTCTGAAAGGAAGTATTATGTAAGTAGCTCAATTTTCCATATTTATCCGCATGTAAAGGACCGGTAACATGTTAGAAATGATCGGTATTTATGGAGAAATGCGCTCGTATGTAAAATTTAGTTTACAAAAAAATGTTTGGATACATTTCGTACTATATTAAAGGATTAAAAAATACAATAATGCAATGCGTTGGAGGTTATTGGTTTCATTAGTGTTTGAGGTTGATCTCAACATGAGTGCTGTGTGAAACTAATGGGTTCTTTTTATTGGATGCATCACCAAAACAAGACCTTTTTCCACCACGATAATCCATTTAGTACAGTTTCGATGAAAGAATAATTGCACGGTTAGTTGCACAAATAATTTTAACTCTCTTGCTGTGTGTGGGTGCTTTTGCAAGCCCGTGTGTGTGTGTGTGTGTGTGTGTGTAAGGCACCAGCCCGTTTAAACTAAAGGCTTACCGTGTTTTAAACACACTGTCACAACTTCCCAGACAGTCGATAGTAAGTAAATTCACTCCCCAGTCTGCATCTTCTGTTTATCCAAAATTAACATCCAACACTTTGCCCTCCAGTAATGTGCAAATTAAATCGATTAATCACGGAGGTTGTTCCTCGGTGTAAACCGGAATATTTTTGCGTTACTTAATTGTTCGTGAATCTAATTTTCTAATCTAATTTTTCTTCCCTGCGTTTGTCGGATTTCATAGATTTAGGGGAGAGCTGGTGAGTTAGTATGGCCCCTCATTGTTCCTGGCTGCAGCTTGCTTGACCGCCCCATTAGGCAGAGATCACATCAGCAGCCGCCACTGATCATGGTTAACACTGCCAGTGCGCACGGAGCCACGATCTGTCAGTCTGCAGCTTTGTAAAGACTGCAGAAAACGTAGCAAATTTAACTTTTAAAAAACGTACACATGGCAGCAGAGGAGGAGGAAGAGGAAGAGGAGGAGGCGCTCGTGCGCGTGCGTGTCTCACGTTTACATCAGGAAACAAAAAAATAAAAAAATAAAAATAAAAAAACGACTCCTACCATCTTAGATGATTTGTTGAAATGCATTGAAATGTATTCATATTTTCTTTTCACGGACTATTAGATTTGGAGATAAATGAAGGATGGTAATAAAATGACTTTTTCGACTCTATTTAACACTATCTATCTGGTCCCCAGTGCAGATGCTGCACTCACGCACCGCTATAGAAAAGACGCACTCCACGCCGTGCAGTGAATTCGTTTGCAGCTTTATAGGAAAAATGTTCACATGCAACTTGAAATATAAATAGTTTAAAGTGGATGTGTTAAAACTGGCTCCTGTGGTTTCTGGGCTGGCAGATAGTCCACACGTGCATTTTATTTAAATATAAACCTCATGCCAAATTGACAAATGTTGAGATAAAAGCTAAATCCACCAGAAGCAGTTTATTTGTCATTTGAACTCAACTTGAGGAAAATCTTTAAATATGAATTTTTTTGAGTCCAATAATAATGGAAAAATGCTCTTCATGGAATGGATTTAAGCTTAGATTTGGATTCACAGTTTTTGCCTCATAATAGCCGCAGACTTGAGTTGATAGTTTATTTTTGATTCCCCTGCACATGCTTTTGACTAAAGAGTGAAACTAAAATCTTTTAGTCTAAGAAAAAACAGCAACAACCAGATGCTGGCCCTTTATCTAATACAACTGAGTGCAAAGCATGAAGCTTTACTGCACTATTTAATTTTTACTTCATGGTTCTGTCGTATTACTTTACACTGAACCTACAAACAGCGTCGAAATGCTCGTAAAAGAAGATTTGAGGAGAGGCTGCAGGCGACTTCTGTCAGTGTATAGAGCTGATGGTGACTCCAGATCAAATAGGAGCGCAGGAAAAACATCCACTTTAAATGTATTTACGCTCAAGTCTGGAAATGACAAACAGATATGGGGAAAGCGCAGGCGCCAGCATCATGAATATTTATTACCAGCACTTGTGGCCAGTAAACCGAGCCTGACGTTTGTGTTACCAAGGTAGACACGCTGCAGCTTATCTGCGCATCAAATATCAGACAGAACCGGGTTCAGCTTTTCTACTTGTATTTTTTCACACATTTAAAAGGCATGTGAAGCAGGCTTTCATGACAAAGCTTTAAACAAAACATGAGCAAATTCTTTTTTTTTTTTTTTTTTAAACTTTCTAAGTTATGGGTGCTTTGAACGAATTGTTGGACCTTACTGACGTTTTTTTTTTTTTTTTTTGTGTTTTCTTTCCCC
>VUQH01000215.1:0-25773 GCA_015106775.1 Etroplus canarensis | reverse complement strand
TGTTTTTTATCTAATTTTTTTTTCTTTTTTTCTTTTTTTTTTTTTTTTTTGGAGCTCTCTTTCCACAGACTGCCTTACATTTTTAAGAAATTTGTATTTGCAGATAAATGCAACTCATGGAGGAGCTCTGCACTGACACGTGGAATATAGTCCAAGATTAGAAGAAAGCTATAATCCATGTTCTTGATGGATGAGGTGCCCATGCTTTTGCCAGCGCTCTGATCTGCATGCCCAGCTGCCGTCACTCAATGAGAACTAAATCAATAAGTTAAACATTTGCAGTTGGGTTTAACTATTAGGTTTCCGGCAGAGATTGACACGTGATATCCATTTTTAACTCCAGAGTTTAAAAACTTGGGAGGCTACGCCCCAAGCTCCAACTCGCGAGATAACGTGCAAAAACGGCATCCTGCGGTCCCCATCTGTTGAGCTTAAAGGTCCTAATACAAAAAGGTCAAATTCAAGTCAAGGCCACTTTACTTTATTGGCATGCAGACATTTCAAAACGCCTCCAAGAAACCCTGTCTTATTTGCAGCCATAAAATGACTTCAGTGCCAGAGCCTGGGTAATGGAGCAATCCATCCCACACTGAACATCTAAGTTTGCATAGAAAGACAATACAGATGTTGATTTACAGAAAAAATAGGGAAAGTTAGTTTTAATTTTCATGCATATTAAGTGACTGGGCTGTGCAGAAATCCAGGCGTTTATTTATTTATTTAGGGGAGTGTTATGGTCTTTTGAAATGTGATCCTGTGACGACTTATTATTATCATTATTATTATTATTATTGATCAGAGTAAAATGACACATTTAAGTAAATATTTAAATTTTTTTTGGTATGTAGACAATTCACATTCTCATCAAAGAGAGACATTTGGTTTGATTGGGATGTTGATTACTTCTTGGAAACTGGCTAAATCCTTATTTCTTACAAACAGCAGCTCTTACAAGTACTGTAAGGTGGGCTTCCACATGTGTAATCTACTGGGACCAGCGCTGCACTGAAGCAACTCGCCGTTTTGTCCGTGACAGATAGAGGAAATCCATCTTTACAAATGGAATGTCCAGCTGTTGTGTAAAGATGCCATTTTCTAGACAAAAATACAAATTCTCTGTTTCTTTTTTCCCCCCTCCCTCAGTTCCTCTTTGGTCTGTTTGGCTGCCTTGTGATGATCCAGACTCCAGCTCATATAGTTCGCAGCTCTTTTTGTTTAACCACATCACTGATTGGGGCATTAATCTCCGCTTTGCTACCACAGCGCCGGGGTTGGAAAGGGTTCGTTATAGTGAAACATAGGCTCACGGTGACCCCTATTGCATCAGTTGTGATGTCTGACATGCTATTAAGTTTGGACCATGCAGGAGATTTGTGGAGGCGCTGACACGGTGTTGTCGCTTCCCCTTTTGACGCGTTGCTAAATGAGGCCACCCCAATTAGCGCCTTGCGGCAGGGTGAGACTGCAGCACACCTCAGCCTTCAGAAAAAAAACAAAAACAAAAACAAAAACAAAAAAACAAAAACAAATAGCCACCGTCTGATACCCTTTTTTTCTATAAAAAGCCAAGTGAACGCACTTCATTCACACATGCGCAGCTCAAGCAGTGGGTTATTCGGTTGGTGATTTTTGATGGTGCTCAAGGGCACTTCGGTGGACGCGACTATAGGGAATTTAGACAGCCTCTCAAATTCACTAAACAGAACTGCCATTCCACAAACTTCCGGTTCCAAAATATTAGTTACTGAACCCTTTTGCAACAGCTTCAGACTGAGTTAAAGGGCCATTCCCCCCTCCCTTTTCTCCCGTCTTTAAATGATTTACTTTATTCACAGCATGTTCTGTGTTTCTCTTAATTCGAAATATAGGCATATTTTACTCATGTGTTAACAAACATTAGACAAGCATTTGTAAAACCTATCAATCAAAGAGCAATGGCAGTTTCCATTGCTGACAGAACTGCATGTTTTGTTTACATATGGGCCATGCGAGTGAAGCTGACATGAGGATTTTTTATTTTTATTTTTCTATTAAATCAGCAGCTATAAAAAATTACGGCCATATTTTGAATTTACGTGATTAAAATAAAACCATGCATATAGCACTTTACTGCACCGTTCAATGGAGAAATCTTCTCACTTACAGAGCAGCTTGTCAACATCTGTTTATCTGATGAGTCTGATAATGACTCTTTATTTCACAATGTGGATGACCAGGCAAAGATAATCACTGACAGATTCTCCCGATCCATTGCACATCACAGTGTTTGTGTGAACCATAAGGTGGCCTGGAGGGAAAAAATGGCTCAAAGCATACAACTCAAAGGACTTAATAGTTTTGTGAAACATTAAGCCTGATATGAACTTGTGCTTGGGTTTCATCCTGTTGCATGCTCTTTTGTATTCCCCCAGACTTTAACAATGAGTCCAAATTAACCTATTAGCTTTTGTCATGAGTACATGGCATGTGGTGTCCTGTTAACTGGTGACAGACTAAATGTATTCCCTTTACAATTTGGACATCATTACAGAAGCTCACATTTAGGGTTATGAACATATTGCACAAAAATGATCTGCTGGATTACAACTTTGTTAGAGGAACCAGTTTTTCTAAACTTTTTAGGCAATTTCTTAGTCTAAAGTCTCTGATGTGTGCTCAGTGCAAGTGAAAGATCACTATACATCTTTCAAAGTCTGGGAGCTTTTGATTTAAATGGAAGTCATGATCTGTCAAGAACACAAACATCAAATTCTAAAAATTAAATATCGAGCAGTATTTGTACCCAACACCATCTCTGTAAATCTCACTACCCTCTGCACAACCACTTAATCTTAGCCTGAAATTCATTGTCGTTTTCCTGTTGGGCTGCTGCCCAAACCCTTCAAATATTTTTCAGAGACAAGGGGCAATAAATATAAGATGTTTTGCTTGCCGGGTGTTTTGAGTGCAGATATTTTAAATAAAAATGGATTTCATTTTTTCCCTCATGAGTAAATCATTCCAGAAAAAAAGTGTGTGCAATGAAACAAACTGGAATCATAATTTCCCAGGTTAGTTGGCTTGCGCCTGCAGAATTGCTGCTATTTTCAATGCTATGTTAATATCGACTCCTTTTTTTCCTTAAACATTTGGTGCTTTGTAATTGTTGTGGCTCACTGTTGTTCAGTTTGATTCTGATAATGGAAGGACATCCATCATTAGAGTCCAGTGCACACTGTGGTTGTATATGTGTTTGCCATGAGAGCGTGTGCATCTGTAGACATTTTGCATTCATTATTATTCAAGCGTTTCTGACATCAAGCCTATTCAGAATGGCATAAAAATGCAGCAGTGTCATCAAGCCAAAACCCTAATCCCAGCATTAAAATGTTGCGACTCACAGGAAACGTAGAGACATAAAAACATATTCTCATAGCACATTCTCACTGACCTTAACAAAGACATTTAAGCCATTCTGTTATACTGTAGCCAGTATGCAGATGGTAACAGCAGCACAATGCAGTATAACAGCAAATTAACAGCATCCTGTTGAAAGGTACTGATTGATGCAACACTTCAGTCCTATTCCACCTCTCGGCAGTGAATTCATTTATAATTATACTTGTATCACAGAAAGAGAGTGATTAAAAGTAAAATCTGGCAACCAAAAATGTGGTATGTAAGGTATCATCATAACAGTGTGCTTGGCATGGGATATTTTTCACCAGCTGCCTCAGCAGGACACAGGTGGAAATGAAACTTGACTGGTGATGGGAGCCAAAACAGACCTGGAAGCTGAATGTGTCTGTCTGTGTGGGAGTGTTTGTATGACTGTGCACCAAGTACACACACACACACACACACACACACACACACACACACACTCCAAGTGCTAAACTTGAGAATGCAGGATATTAGCAGTCTAACATTGTCAGAAGACGGAGTAAGAGGGCTGCACTATCTGTGAGAAGGAATACAGAGGCAACATGCTGCATGTAACTGAAACACATGATCAGACATGGAAACAAAAAGAAATCCTAAATCCTGCCTTGCAGGGAGCTTGGTTTAGTTAAAGAATGTCAGCAATTTGAAATTAAATGCAATGTTTAATTGAGAAAAGATGTTAAGTGAGATGTACCAAATTATTTCCTACAACCCCCCCAATAAATGGCCCAACCTGTATGCAGCAATGGGTGCTTGCAAGTATCTCACTGTTCGATTTTATGTCTTTGACTCCTATGTTCCATGATGTCACAGTTAACTGACTGATACAATGTGGTTAAGGTGAGAAGAGATGAAAATCTGTGATGTACGGTGTCATATTGCTTGCTGAAGCTACAGTGACCTCTGTGCTCTTTTGACAGGGATGTGAAGAAATGGTGAGAAAGCACCTCTGGCAGTATTAAATACATCCGGGGCTTTGAAATTATTTTAAGTCAACATGCTGAGTTTAGCATACAAAAACGCGACACACTGAAAGGTAATACAAAATTACTATCAACATGTAACTGTAATGAAGGAGAAGGAGGTTGAGTAAAGGGTTATTCTGTAAAACATCAAAACAAAGGACACAGGCAAATAGCTTGCTTTTATTTTTATGACTCCAGGTGTAAGGGATCTGAAAACAAAAATAATTCTCTTTTTTGTAGTAGCACAGCTTGGCCACATTTTCCAGCATGGATTACTTTATTGTTTTATATAAACATGTTGGAAGGCAAGAAATTCATCTATTCTAACTGAGTGACCAACCGTTTGACAGTTGCAACTGTGATAATTCAATTTGTCTGCTAATAATAATTTCTAAATAAAATGTTACACATTATATGGCATGTGCGTCTCATTTATTCCAATTCGGTGTTGCTCACTCATGGTGTGATTGATAATGATTGGCCCAAATTTGCGTGGTCCAGGTGTTTGCCGTTTATTATTTTTTCACCCCCTCTAATTAATCACTAATTGGTCTTTCCACCTGCAATGGAAAATATACCACAACTGTGGCCAAAAACCTCTCACTACCACTTCCTGAGAAAGAGGTACTGAAATATTTATTTGTAAATCATAGGATTTTAAAAAATATATATGTGTGTAAAACAAAAGAAAACATGGAAAACTACAATTCTTGTTCTGACTTCATTTGTGCAACATTTTAATTTATTATGCTTTTGCTGATCATGACATAGCCAGTGTTCAGATATTTTTAAAACAGCTACTGACTGCAGCTGATTTTTAACAGTCACAGTGTCAAGATAATCCTGTCTTGGCTGAGGTAAGGGCATTGTGTTAAAATGACATGATTTTACTTTACGTCTCCATATGGAAAGACTTCATTGTCATATGAAATGCATTTTTATTATGTTGCATCAATAAAGGTTTTTAACACAAAATGTGTCACATTGAAAAAGTAATGTGCTGTGTTTGCAGTGACTCAAACGTACCTAGATGCTTTCTATCAATATCAAGACTACTTGTATTGCTTGAACACCATGTAGACTTCTGCTTTACAGAGCTATAGCAAAACCACTCCAGTGAAAGGGCAAATAAAATGTTAGCACTTGCGAAAGGTCAAGTCCCTCCAAGAGATCACGTTCTGAAAAACAGCAAAGCTTTAAGACTTACAACGTCTAAATTTTAAGATGAAAGTTCTGGAGAAAAAGCAACACAGCTAAATGCAAACCCACATCAGAGCAACAATGCTCGTATTGCACAAGTAATGTTGCAGTGTGGGTTTGTGGCTTACTGGGAAGTTTTCAGCAGCCTTTGGAACTGAAAAATGAATGTTTGGGCTCTTCATGTACCACAAATGTTCAAGATGGATCATCCATAGCAGCATGATAATCCAGATGGTAATATCTTAATGCTTTTATTATAACAATTACATGTTGTATATTGATATTAAAATATGACTTCAGTTCATTGTGAGGGTCTATTTGCTTACACCAAAGAAAATAACAGGACTAGTGTTTAAGTGTCACATTTGTCACATGACTTGTCTGCAACCACTTCAGCCACTTTTTTGTATGACAGCCCCCTGCCCTGCATCTACACTCAGCTATTTGGTATAAAGCCATGCACAGCAGTGGTTTGTGTCTAATGGAGAAGTGTTGATAAGTCCTTAAAAAGAGCATCCAGCTGAACTTCTCACTAAAGGTTGTTTCCAAACTTGTGTGATGTAAGTATCCATCTGTCATTGCTTCAGAGAAAACTGGATCCTCGTCATCAAACAGATAAATGGCTGCATGTTGCTACCTAATGGTGAGTGGAGTGATTGTTTGAAAGCAGCCATTTCTGCAAATCATTTTAATATTTTTATTTTAAATCTCTCTGTATTTTGTTTGGATTTTCTCTTCTGAAAATAATTGGTTTATGCTTAAAATCTCAATCTGTAAGTGAGTATCGCTGTTGAGACTATCAGTGCACCACTGGCTTTGTTTATGTTTTGATTTATGTGATATAGCTTTTTTTGTTAAAACAAAATTATGGGCTGGATGAGGTGCTAAACCACAGTGAAACTTTCACAAGTTTTGTTTCCTTCAAGTTTTCAATAATAACCTGGGCTTCAAGATAAATAAGTCATTTATTGGCCTGTGACTGAATTTTAAATTAGATTTTCATCTTGAATCCAAACCAGTAAAGATCAGATTATATTTTCATGAATGCAGTAGTGTCATAACACCCTGTAATATTGAACTGACATTAAAAAGTATGAATTTCAAGGAGAGTGAACACAAAAAAGTCCTCAGCCGCCTTCTTTTTTTCCTCTTTGTGCTTTGCACAGGAAGAGAGATTGAATCAGGATTACAGTCCATAGAAACACATCTTTAAAATAGTGTTAGCTTCAAGCACCGCAAGTTAATTATAACCAAAGGGAGTGTGAAGGATTAGTGTTTTGATCCCCAGCCCTGTTAAACAAAATGGTGACGTACTGTAAGGTTTGAACAGTTTATCCCACTGGGTTACAGGTCAATTCTCTGTACAAGTACACTACAGCTTTTGTTCTCTGAGCCTTCAAGTGTAGATAACATACCTGTTTTGGTGAAACATGAGTGTTACATTAATATAGAGGGGATTAAAAAAAGAAATTGTGTTTTAGACTTTTATAATTAGACCTGACTTTTGACTTAAATGACAAATTGAGCTTAATGTTTGATGTTTACATTTGTACAAATAAGACACACAAATGCAGAAAAGGGATGTTTAGGATTATTTGCATGCCAATTTTTAGAGAGCTACATTTGAGCATCTGACTGATGATCCATCACTGACTGTAAATAACTTTAAACTTACATCACTTGGTGGCTTTACACTGCTGCTGCTACAACCCTACCCAACCATGGCCGCGTGCAGTGTTTCAATAAATCAGTCATTCCTGACACTTTTGCTGATGGTGTTTGGCTAATCTCAAACATCCATTACAAAACTTTCTTTTTTTCTTCTCAACATATGTTTCAGAACAGAAACATCCAAAATTAAATAATTCCTTGCATTTTCCACTTCTTAAAAGTGCTTTCCCTTTGTCTGCAATTAAGTTTATTCAAGTTGAGTATTGTTGCATGTGCAGATGGTTTGGAGAAGCATCAATCTCTGTCAGCAGTGTAATAATGCAGACATTCCATACTGGGACACTTCATGAGCAGAGAAGGCTCATGAGAGGGGGAGTTCCCTAAATCAAATAAAGGCTTGTGTTCTGGCTGAAGTCTGAGAACCAGCACCCCAGTGAGGATGCAGTGGGAATGAAATTATACGCAGCCCCCTGGTTACACTGTCTGCATTTTTATATATTACAGTTCGAGAAATGCTGTTATGGTTTATCAAATAAACATGCATGTAACATGCAATAAAATGTTTAGTGTGAAGCTCTGACTTTGTTTATGAATTGGAATCATAATGTGGAGAGAAAATTATTTCACTTTAACGCTGAGATCCTGTTAATACAAATACTTATTATCCTGCTCATATGTTCCCTGAATATGCAATACGAATTTTATGCAATACGAATGCCATGAGAAAAAGGTGCTTTAAGTTTCACAAATCTTGCCAGTCTTAGCCAAGTTGGTCTCACAAGCATTAAGATACATCTCGATTTATTCCATTTAAAGACCTGTCTGGCATCTATCTCTTACAGCAATCTTTCATCCATCTGAACATGGATTCCAAAGCCATAAAATGTTGGCAGCACTTCTGATTCAACTCCTTGTACCTCCCTTGACTCTGCGTCCTGGCTTGATGTTGACATCACATGTAGAAAATTCTTGGGCACACAGTGAAATAACACATGGAAAGTACTGGGGCTGTAGGGAGACATGGGATGGAGAATGATAAGACTGGATGTCCTTCATCTTTCTCTCTGAATACAGGCCTAAGTCAATTTTACTCTCAGCGTGAGACTTTCTCCAGCCCAAGTTTTGAGTAAATCCAATCAGCTGTCCACAGGATTGAGATGTAGTGTGTCACTGACGACAGAGTTTGCTGTATGGTGAAGATGCAGTATAACATTCTTAATGACATTGCCCTATAAGCTCATCCTCAAGTAATAATTATCATTTAAGACTTCATGTAAATCAGCTACAGTTTACTTTTAGTCTTGTTCTACACAGTTTGCTTCCCTTGAACAAACTGACTCACAGCTGGTTATAAGTTTCCATTTTGTATACAATTAATATTCCAGTATATCAAATAAATCAAATAATAGCAAACCCTTTACCAAAACATCATAACATCATGCCATTCACTTGAAGTTGTCTGAGACACATCTCAATTTAATACATTTACTTCAAGAAAAAAGAACTGATATTTATGGACCCTCTTTCATGTTGTGTGGCGACTAGAGAAATAAGCTCAGAGTTTAGCATGGCATTGCTTGAGTGCTTTGGCATAGCAGCATAGCATGAAATCCCTTAGTCTGCCAGGTGCAAGCTCCCAAATTATACTTTCCCCAAATGTGCATCAACAGTTTTGACAGGCGGACTGTACAGTGCTTTTCTACACTCAACAGTAGTGCCGTTCCTGGAAGACAGATCAGACATACATCACATATGCACCCAGCCCACCCCAAACGCTTTACTTGATCTTTTTTTTGGGGAGGGCACCTTCCCATCTCCACCACTGTCTTTCTTTTTCTTTTCTCTTGTTTTTTTTTCCTTTTGATTGGCTTGATTCCATGCTCATTAGCATGTCCCATTATCTTTTGGAATATTCAGGGGAATGTTTCCAGTTGCTGCCATTCCAATTATTATAATATACAACACGGTTCTTGACTTTCAAGTTTCTGGAAGTGCTTCAGCTTTTTGTCAAGGTCCTCAGTCACACGTGAGGGTTGTAGATTTTTCAAGGGCATCTGTTCCAAGCTGGCCCAGAAGAGAGACAACATGGCAAAGAGAGGGTGGGGTGGGAGCTCAGAGCAAGCTGGAATGATCCACCTAGAATTTGTTGAATCAAATCCTTGCACCTGGATATAATTGTCTTGCTGCTGTGCTGGGAGTTGCTACTGCCACAATGAGACCAAATTAGTGGCCTGAAAATGGCGACCTGTCAAGACACGCAGCCTCACCTGGTATCATATTTTACCAAGACAAAACACCCCCCTCTCTTTGCTGGTTAATGATTATTTTGTTTATGAGCTTGGATAAATGCACCACTCTGATTTTTATTTTTATTTTTTAGATAAAGTGCATAAAATCTAGTTGCACAACACCAAACAACACAGCACAGTGTTCTTCTTAAAGTGCTAAATTAATTATTTATATATGCAGAAAATCAAATGCAAATGGTCTTTTGTAGTATTTAAATCCTTTTTTCTTGTCTCAATTTAAGTTTTTTGGTTTGTGTGCTTTTTACTGAAAAGATCTATTGTGTAGCTCAGATAAGCCAACATCTGGTTTAACAGTGAACCAATGCACGTGTATTATCCCATTCTTTCACCATATGGATACATGATAAACAAAGGATTTACATAAATACTCAATCACTGAAGAAATTAAGACATAGTAACAGCTTATCAGACTCTTACAACCAGACATTAATCACTTCTTGCTTAAGGTCGGGGGAGTCATTTCATCTGTATTTTTTCAAATCAATAACTTAGGCACACTATTACATGTGCAAACTCACTTAAGTGAGACTGCTTTGGGTCAGCCTGGAGCCTCAATGATTGTGTGAAGGGAATAGAATTACATCTTCTTAACTAAATTATGCAGTTTACTGAGATGGCAAGGATAAAGAATTACAACCATGGGGGGTCTGGACAATAACTACTAACACTGATGAATCTCATGGAAGATAACACCAGGCCTAAGCGTTCCTCTAAGAATATTAATAGTAAGCCCTCTATTTATATTCCTTCATAAATTTTAGCTGTATAGGAAGTTTATGGTATTCATTTTCCACTGTGATGAATTAATATTGTTAGATTGCAAAAAGCTTCATGTGCATTTTTTAATTCATTTTTAATCTTGGCAAGTTTTCAACTAAAGAAAAAAACATCATTTATTACAGTTTATGGTCTAATCCCAAGATCTCACAGGTTAAATCTTGTGTGGATAAAAGATTACACAAGTCTTTAAACTAATTTGGATTTTTACATACTGTAATTGAAATCAGACTTGAAATTAAAAATGGTTCTGGTATTCAGTTTTATGGATTTGAGAAGAGAAAGCCTTTTACATTGTGTTTCTTTGATTTGTCAATAAAATGTTACTTTGGCTTGGACCTGGCAGGGTTTTAAAGCGATGTGGTCAGAGTTTAGTTATGGATCTAAAGGTCTGCTGGGTGAAACAATATAAGCAATGTGGCAACATTATGGCCTCTGAATGTTTTCACACGGACGTATTGCGGTTCAAAGACAGAAAAGTCAGTAATGGTTCATAGTTTGAGAAAACATTTGAACGTTGTTAGGGCTTGTATTTTTGCATATATTAACATTTTTTTGTATTGGAGACAAAGTTCTTATAGCTTATTTTACCAATGTCAGACACAAAATTCAAGATCATGACATAATGTTTCAACAGTATGAAGACATTTTTGTCAGCTCATTGAACTTCAGTGCATGCCCTCTAGTTAAAAGCATTCCTAGAACCATTTATTGTACCGTGAAAGCAAGAGATTTCTGTAATGCACAGAAAACACGCATCCAGTCGCCTCATTTACACACGATAAAAGAGGTTTTTTGAGGAAACAATTGCTAAATCTGGAGTAATCCATCAGTTTTTCTGTTTCTGCACCTGCATGGTGAGGCAAATCCTGTGGGGATTGAGGCTATAGACAGTGTGGTTCATAGTCTAATGGTTGAATCAGCTGGCAGGTGTGCCCCAGAAGTTTTTCTGCCACCTGCACATTGGACAGCCCATAAATGGTGTAACTGTTATATTGCTTAGCTGGACAGAGAGATACACCTGGGCCAGACTGAATTAAATGTTTAATGGTTCTGTCTTCTTCTGTTCGAGAGAGAAAACTCATCTGGTGAATCTCTTGAATCTCAACTGTTTTCAAGCCTCACATGGTCCTTTATAAATATGTAATAACATGAGAAAAATAGCCATATTAATCAATTTGTCACCCTACAGTTTATGTTTTAACACTACACATTTTTTATGTGACTGCAGTACAGATGGCCAAAATAAGAACAGAAGAAGGCATATATCGTGTTAAACAACTCACCTGATGGGATACAAAGGATTTAATAACAGTCAAAATGGTTTTCGGCCAATGGCAGCAGAAATATAACATCACTGTATATATAACATCAACATTAAAACATCTGTAATAAATCATTTCATCACAACACAAAAAAACAAAAGAATATGTCAAATGCTGTAATTTTATCAGATTCCACTAGCATCTCCAAATTATCCCAAAGGTGTCCTTCGTCATTTGTTAATTCATGCACTGGCTCTCCTCTTAAATAATCACGAAGTCCATGTTAGGAGGTTAAAGGAGTGGCACTGGAGTAAGCTTCAAGTGTGTCAGGTAGGAAACTGGTTTGTATCCTGTTTGGGATCTTTGTCTACTTTCGCTCCGCTTACTTTTGAGTTCACGTGATAGTTAGATTCAGTCAGCAAAAATTGTTTGATTAAAGTAGGAAAAGAAAAGCCCCTTCATGGCTTTACCTGTGCATTTTGAAAAAATGGTGCCAGAGGTTTTTTTTATGAGCATCTATGTGTGAGTATATTGTAGTGACAAACTTACCTACGCCCAGTGCATCAAGGCCCAGACTCCAAAAGAATTTGTTATTCCAGCAGCTTTGGAAAAAATGGCAGTATGTGATACATTGGGAATTAAAACAGGCTGGACTTATAGTTACATTTTAGGAGTAACTGACCTCTTTTGGTACACTATAAAATGTACACTGATGTATCCCCTTTCAGTGGGGCAGACCTCATAACTCTGGTATCTTAGAAAATGGACTTTTGTTTAACAGGCACTTTTAAAAAAATACAAGCCATAATCTTTTTTCTTATTAGTATCTTAATTCAACAAAACAGTTTTATTGCATGAACTTAACCAAATGATGAGTAAAAAGGTACTTTCAGCTGTCCCTTTTTTTCTCCAAGTGGTCACCATGGTAGATGAGTCAGCATATGTGCTTTGGCATAGATTTTACGCTGAATGCCCTATCTAAAGCAACCTTTCAATTTATCCAGGCTTGGAACCAATATTAGGAACAAACTGGCTTGTGACCCCCCAAGGCTGGGCTTGTGTCTCTCCCACTTGTAAACCAGGACCCTTGGGCACATTAGGTGAAAGTAAACACCCAAACAGCCAGTGAAAAGAAAACTTAAAAATCTTTCTGCTTGAACCCTGTTCTAATGGTTCAAAGTCATACCACCCCATAGCTCCTAAGGCAGACTTTTGCTTTTTCAAACTGGAAACTGTCCTATGAGTCATTTTGGAAACACAGTCAACTTCAGATATACAGAGGACTTGCTGTTTGTTAACCTTTAAGTGTAGTTGCTGTAACTACCCTGCGTAGGCTCCTTTTGAGATGACATTAAAGTAAAAATTAAAGGACTAATGTGTGACATATAGTGTCAGCTAAAGGTGAGAATGCAGATTGAAACAACTGAAAACCTGTCCTCACTTCCTCACTTTCCAGATCTGTCAGAGAACCGATGGTGGCTGTCAGGGAACAAAAGAGAGTCTTCCACAACTACATCCACAGACATTTCCAGTCCTGACATTCATGTATGTAGATATAATTAGGAATTGGAAATGCAATTGAAGTGAATAATATTTAGGAATGAAGTTTCATTTTATACAACAAAAGTAAAAAAAATTAAAGCCAGTGAGTAATGATAGCTTTACTTCATTGTGATAGCATTAACAGAAATATGAAAGCTAGTATTCAAGTCCATTTGTCGATTCTTAGCTTCTGTGGAAACATGAAAGTGCAACATGGTAACTCTATACAACAGGACCTGCTCACATTGTATATATCTTTTAATAAGTGAACAAAAACACAATGATTGTTATACTAAAGCAATTTTACACTATAAAAAGCAAACATATATAAATGTTAGACTCAATTTCTGATAACAGTTCACCTTAAATCTTAGACACTGGTCCTTCATGAAAGATATTTTTATGACAAGCTTGTGTTCTATGCTGTCACACAGTGTTTAGTGCAGTAAGCGTGAGTGAGAAGTTTACTTTAATTACAATGAACAGTGGTATATAATAGGCTATTGTGGCATAGTGTCCATAGCTGGAATTGCAGGTCAAAAGATTTTTGAGAAATAAAAAAGTGAAGAAAATTACTGTCTACTACTGGAAAAAAAACTACTGAAGAACCTTTATTAAACACAACAGTGAACAAACTTAATCAAATGGCCTTATCAATGCACAACAGACACAAAAAGATAAACTATGGCAGGAACATATTACATCAGAGCATAGTTCATTATCAAGCCTCCACACATATAAATACTAAACATTCAGTATCTTCAGTAATTACAATATAATAATTGCAGTAATTACAACTCATTATGAAGATGGCATTGCTGAAATTCATTCTTTATTTTCAGTTTAATAGCATCATTATAAATGTTAAATTCGGCAAAGTCAGTGAACTTTACATTTTTGATGACAAACAATATTAATCAATTTAGCTCATCATTAAATTTGGCATCATACAATGATTCATAAAAGATTGTTTTGATAATGTAATTTCTAATGCATTTAAGTAAAAATTATTTTGCCCTTAAATAATGTATATGTGTTATTAATGCTGTATGAATCATTTGTCATGTTACAGCAGAGACATGTTAAGACAAACGGGACACTGGAAAAGAGGAAAGACTACTGTGTTAAGAGAAGCAAATATACACAAAAGGATCTGATGTTTATCTTCCAAATGATATCAGATACAACTACTCCAAGTTGATTTTTTGATCTTAAAAAAATAACTTTTGCTTTTTACACAGAGCTCCAAGACAGCCGTAGCTCCCAAGCGTACTCTTTGCGTGGGCCTGTCTGCAGCGGTTTAATTTCTAGTTCTTGAGATTTAAACTGTGGCAGCAACACATAGTATAACAGCTCCCTGGAGAGAACCAGTGATAGCACTCCAGTGCACGAGGTGATATTATGTTTAATGTGTCGGTTTATCCCTTGAGGGGTTCCCAACATCTGGTGCGCTTTTAATTCCTTGAATGCTCCCACTTCCATGTTTTTCACTTCTCCTGAGTATCATTGGATATAAATATTACATCTCTGACTGAATGGGTCAGTTTTTTACACTTATATTTTGCAGTTGTAAGTGTGGCTGTCATTAGAAATGAGGCCGAGATGAGTATCTATCTCCTGTTGTATTTTCCAGTTTTGTATTATTATTTTTTGTTGATTTGTTTGTTTGGTTTTGGCAGGTTGCTCTTTGTAAGTCATGGGTACCTAAAGCAGCTGACCTATTCAGACCTTGTCTGCAGCTATCCCTTAGTTAGCTGTCCCATATTAGAGGCCAGCTCTCTGCAGTAAAAGACCCTGCCGGAAACTGGGTTTGATTTGTTGACGTGAGTGTGCTGAGGGCAGAGTGGGGGCCAAGCATTAATGGGATCGAGACAATAGGCCATCACTAATCAGAGACCTCAAGGTTGCCATGAGGTTAATTGTAATGCAGGTGGCACTAGGGGAGGGGGCGAATAAGAAATGTTGACTCCTTTACTGCCTTGGCGGCCATTGTGTTGTAACATTAAGCCCTGGGGCTAGGATTTGGCTTTCTCGCTCACTCTTTCCCCTATGCCCTCTTTACCTTTTAATTTCTTATTATTCACTGATTCCCATTCAACCTCCATTGGTTAAAGAAAACCTTTAGCCCCACGTCAAAGGAAATGTTAATATTGAGTCTGTCCTGGCTGTTGTGATGCATGGCAAAGTATTGTGGGGCTCCAATGGTGATTCAACAGTGCATTTCACATTCACTGGAAGCACTCCTGTTGCATCATTATTTGTTTAAACTCACAGAAACAGTAGTCCTTGCTTGCTTTTGTGTTACTGAAAGATCATCTCAAAACAAGAACCCAGTCATGAATACACAGTAGAAGTAGCAGTAGATGTGTGTGGGTTTTTTTTTTTTTGGTTTTCCTGTTTCTTTAGACCATTTTGTCAGAGGGTGACAGAATGCATTTACCATGATCATGTTTTTCAGTGTATTTGAAATGTGGTGGAGTTGACACTACAAGAAACATCACAGAAACACAGTGTTCACACAGTGTTCTCATAAATCGATTCGAGTGGGAGGCCGGTTTTTGATAAGAAAGTACACTGATCTATAACTATTTATATTTCACTAGACAAAAATAATGACAAAATGTATTAATGAGCAGATATGTTCAATTTTTAAAAAAAAGTTCACTGATATTTCATTATTTTCCCAGATAATGCTAAAAGTACCAACTCAAATCATAATGGTTAAAACTTGAGTAAACCTTTTCACGTTAATGCTTGGGATCTTTTGGCACTCTGTTACAGTAGCACTTTAACTATTATGGGAAATCTGTTTATTGCTTTCTGGCAAAAAGATAAGTTATGTTTACACAGAAAGCATCCTTTAAGCAGCACATTAGAAGCTCTATTGTTCAGGCACAGAGATGATCTGTAGGGCACTTGTGTCTTGGAAGTTCTCAAAGTAACACACACATCTTAAGTCATAAAACACTGGAAATATACTTAAAGCATAAAATAGACCTTGTGTCAGATTTATAGCTGTATAACAAGGGTAAAATGCAGGCAGGTGCATAGCCAGTGAGGACTTTTGTTTTAGAAGTTCTCAATGTAAAGCACCAAATTTCATTCATAAAACACAGGAAATATATTTAAACAGTGATCATCTTCTGATCAGAAGGTTGGTGGTTCAATCCCTGGCTGCTCCAGTCTATGTGCTGAAGCGTCCTTGGGCAAGACAATACACCCCTGATTGCTCCTAATCCATCCATCGGACTGTGAATATGTGCATGATAGCGAAATGTGATTAAAGGCATAGAATAAAGCTCTGGATGAATGGGTAAATGAGACTTGTAGTAAAAAGTGCTCAGGGTAAAAAAGCGCTTTAAAAGTAACAGTCCACTTACCAGTAATTGTGAAGTTATAGCCAGCACAAATAATAATGAGGCAAAGGACATAGCTAGCCAGAACAGGTACTTCATAGAGTCTGTTGTCTGGCAAGAGAAATGTAACAAATGCTTACTGAAATTCTTTTCAAAAATATTTTAACCCATTAATTACTGAGCTTCACAGGTACCTGTATGTGGATTTGGATATTGTGGACAGATTAAAAAAATACTTATTTAGACCCGTTTCCAGTCTTTCTGCTAATACAAGGTAATGGCTGTCTCTAAGACAATGTTCCCACTGCAGGCAATTCCGATTTTTTTTTGCTGAAATCCAATTTTTTTGCGTGGTTGCTCACATTAGAATTTAAATGCAACCACCATCAAACGTCATAAGCTGTACACTACACGCTGTGTTTACGGAAGTAAATATGGATGCTACACATATCAACATGTGAGTAAAACTTCACTTTCTTTCCACTGACTAGCTCCATCAAAGCTGTCTGTCATGCTTGTGCATTATTGACATTTGCTCTTGCCACAGCTCACCTCCACTGGTGCAGAATTATGACATCTGTCATAATTCAGTGATGGAAAAGTTGGATAAAATGCAACATGATCATTCAGACTAAAGTCACTTTGAAAAACACTGGATATGCATCTGATTTAGGACCACATATGAAAGTGGCCTGAATCCAATTTTTAAAAAATCAGATCTGGGCTGTTCAGACTGTCATGGAAAAATCAGATATGGGTCACATATGGACAAAAAATATGATTTGTGCCACTTTTGCCTGCAGTTGGAACGTACCATAAGGCTGGGCTGGTTAAATATTTTAAAAAATTAAAATTGAGGAACAACACATTTGAGTTGACTCTATTATCCTTATTATCAAAAACCCTAAACCATTCACATGGCATTCAGGATGCTAACCTTGATCTTGGGCGTTGGAAGTAGGGTACATCTAGCATCCACTCCAGCTACTTCTGTGCAACCTTTGTGCAAAACAAAAACAGGACACTTCATTCTTTGGAAAAACATTCAGTCATAATCCAGGCAGGAATTGCTGGCCAAAGAAATTAGTAGTACATGCACATAATCTCCAGAGGAAATTGGGGGTACTATAGCATTTGGAGATATGATGATATGATCAAACACCAAGATTCTTTATTGATGTGTAATTGGTTAATTAACTTAAGTATCAATATTTAATTTTTATTTTAATCTCAGTTCCAGTTTACAGATCAGATTTGTTTCTACTTTAATTAATCACTCTAAATTATCTGTTTCATCCACATTGATGTAATCCCTTTGATATAATGTCCTTTCTCTACTTCTACATCGGTCATCTTGCAACTTTAAATTTTACCCTGATAGGTCAAACGTTGTATTCCATCTATACAGGCAATCAGTTGCTGTGATTTGCTGAGAAATGGTGACATGTTGATTTGTGTAGTAATAAGCTCTTGCCGACTCTTCACCTTTGTGTTTGAGAGAGAAAGGGTGAACTAGAATAAAGGAAGAGAGATAGATTGCTCTGAAAGACAAACATCTGAGTGTCTGCCAACCTGCAAATGGCCCTTGTGTTTATTCAGCTGAGGTTTGGACAGTTGCCAAAGCGTCAGTGTAACAGACTCCTTCATCCACAGTATATTTGAGGGCAATACATTGAAGTCGGCATTTGATACATGACAAATGAGATTGTACTGAATAGTGGCATAGCTGCATGAGGTACAGCTGGTATGGTCCAAAATACGAGGAGGAATGTGGGCATGTTTCTCTCAAGACCTTTCTTTGTTGTATTTACTGATATGTCATGAAACTGCGCAACAAAAATACAGAACAAGATTGAACAACTGCTATATAGCTAATGTGGTAAATATCATCCCACAAAACTGAATAAGTGCACTGTTACTTGGATTGACCAAAGGCCAGATCACTACACTTGTCTGCTCTGATAGCAGTCAAAAATGGTAATTGGCCTCAAGGCAGCTGCTTTTCGTTTAGAACGCCTTTACATCTTGCATGCAAAAATATGCATTTCGCATTTCAGCTTTATTTTTAATCCAAGAGTTTCAAACTTGCTCCCTCCAAATAGTATTAACCTGGTGATTATACAGTACAGTGGCTTTAAAAATTGCAAATATTATATACACCTTTCATCTTTCACCCATTTCACGTGACCAAGACCTTGGTCTGACAAAAGCAGATAAAGTGGCATTATTTCAACTATGGGCTGATATTTACCACGTTCATCCGGATATGTGACATTGAGAGGGACAAGCAGAACCAGCAGGGTGATTAAGGCCCTATTATCACCTGTGCCTCCAAGACATCCGTGACTTCACCACACATCCACGTGGGCAGGAAATCTGTCGAGGCGCAGTCTAGTAGTGACTTTGAAATCAACCTCTTATGATGAGTTGCAATGTAAAGCACTTTGAAAAGCAAGATGGTGCTTACCTGAGCAGATCATCTGTTGTCACTACACGTCTTTGGGGGTTGGTTGATCACCTCAGTCAAAGTGTTTAGCAAGTATATGTATCAAGCGGAACATTCTTTCATCTTACTTAAGGAGTGTGGCATTTATGCCTCCAGCTAAGCTCTGAACTGACACCTCTGTCCTGATCAGTTGGCCTTAACTGAGACTTGATCAGCAGCTCTCACATTCAGTCAGAGTGGAACCTCTTGTCAGTGTCGGAGCAGGTTTTTAATCCTAACCTTTTTACTACAACTTCACATCTTAGTGATGTTCTCTCAGAGTAGAATCAAGAAAAAGGTGAAGAAAATTAATCTGGATAATGAAACTGTCTGTTGGGCTTCTTAATGGAAAGTTACCTATAGTAGCAATATATCATTTAAAACAACCACTTCCATATCAATGTATTTTATGTAAAATAAATCTGTCTTGGATAAACAAAATAATAATTTTGAGAACTATATATTCCTTTTTAATACTTTTACCTTTGTGTTGTGTTTAATGGACTTCATCGGGGCATGTAAGTGATCAATTCAGAGATCACTTACAATGTAAATGGATACAAAGACGTAGATAACAGGTTATGTGACTAACTGATATTTACATAGTTTTTCTGTAGCTGAATAATCTGGTAAGGAAACCCTGATTATTCATTACCAGTCTATTCTATAAAACAACATCACATCTTCATCTCTCATCTTAGATATGGCACCTATTGGGAGGTGTAGACTCTTTTTAGCGAGAGTGCGGATTCCTTTTAGGCTCAGTGATAGAAAATGTGTCTAAATTCTGGGAGTAGACGGAACATTACAGACTATAAACTAGCTGTCTTGTAGCTACTTGAGCATGAGCACAAGCATACCTTCATTAAGAGATGTTTCCATTTTAGGTATACAGACAGAGTAAAATATGTGATCAACTGTCCTCTAATAGCATTGATTACAGAGTGTTAAATACAAGCAGGGAAATGTTGTAGGTGGATAATTATGTGCTTAGTGGATAAATGAAGTTGTAAAAGCCATGTGGTAGCTTCCAGAAAAAAAATTCAGTAACATGGACATTTCCCTTTCTGAATGTGAGGGAAATGTTTTCCAATTGTCTTTTCAGAGGCAGAAAAAAAAGGGGAAACCCCACATATTTATACATGTGTTTTTGTGTTTGTTAAGCATTATGCTTTTTCCTTTTTTCATTATTTGCATTTACATTTCAAATTAAAGTATATAAATGGCACTGTGAGGGATAGGAAAAAAGAAACTTCACACTCATTGCCTACTCTCCACAAACGGACCAACTGGGACGGTTTAGTGCCACAACTTGATTTGTATTTTTACATTTGCTTTACATATGATTATGTTGTTACATGTTTTCAGTTCACAATCACAATCAGACTGCATTACAGGGTTAGATGTAATCCCAAAGTAATACAAATACAGCTCACAGCTAATGATATTCATGAGGTTCAGTGTGCCCCAGTGCACTGACTTTAGCTTGTACCTATTGTTAAGCCCTCATATCTTCCCTTGAGGTACATGCTAGTGGCAACATTCAAGGAAATGGTATAATCTACATCCATGCATAGCACGCCAACACCAGCTACATCAATACAACTGTTCCAGATTTTAAGTGTCAGAGGAATAAAATTTAACTCTTAAATTCATGATTTGTTGGCATGTGTGATGTTTTCCATGAGGTTATAGACTTGGACGCATGAAATATGAAAACTGCTCTCTTTTTCATTTGAAACATCAAAGCATCTTCATCTGTTGTTATCCTTCATGTCAGTATAAGGAGCTTTTCTAAAGGACATGAAAACTTGTAGCCTTTGCTTATGCTGCTGCCTGCCATTTAACATAAGACAATAACCTCCTCAAGTACAGGGCTAAGTCTTAGCTCTGACTGCATTATGCAAAAAAAAGCTTGTGTAATTAGTCGTGCACTATAAATCAAGTAGTGTGAATTTATTTCACCATGCCCTAATTGAAAGTGCTCTCTTTTTTTCAGTGCTGTAGTTGGACACAGAGCTCCATCAGATGGTGATAGATGTGGAATCCAGCACAAACAGTTTGAACCAGTCAGACCATGATTGATCAGTACCCTCTGGGATGTCAGGTGGATCTTTCTCCTTCAACCAGAAGATAAAAGCCTTAACGACTCTCTAGTCTTGTTGTACCTCCCAATTGTGTATTTGTGTGTGTGTCTCTCTGTGTGTCAGAGGTTTTATTATTTCGCAGTGTTTGACCTTGAAGATTCTGTGTGCATTTGGGCTCTGATGTCTCAATGATTTCTCTTTTAAGTGCCAAAATGTGCCTTTTATGTTGCTATACACACACTACATAAATGCCCCATGGAGGAGGCCATTTGCATGAAAATTTCGTTGATTTATGACTCAATTCTATAGCATTTTCTATAATCACCCTGCACATTTTTGCAGGGGCTTAGTAGTGGCCGTAGTGATGCCACAGTACAGTGCTGTAACCCAACTTCAAAGACCGTTTTGTTCACACGCACCCTCACAAAAACACAGGGTGACTTCACTGGCTTGCAGTGGCAAAGGTGGACCAGCTGGGTTGTTTTGTTCTCCACTTGTGTTTTTTTTCCCTCTTTCTGTTTCCCCTCCTCTTCATCTTCCCCAGTTCTTCTCCAATCCTTTTTTTCTCTCTACATTTGCTCCAAAGATTTACACTTGCTGTTGTTGATAGAATGAAAAAAAAGAAGAAGATGAAAAAAAACTGCAAACAGGATAGCGGGCGATGCTGGTAATTCAGGTCTGGTGTGTGGTATTTCAATGTGTTCCAGCCTGATTGTCCTATCGCAGCAAAGGATGTGGCTTTTGGAGCTGAGATGCATCAGAGGGGATCACTCGGCATCTGGCCCAACACTCTTGTGTCACTGTGACCCTCCTGTCGGGGAGGCAGTGAGGGCCACAGTAGGGGGTCTCACTGAAAAGCAACATAAATTTCAGAGGGTGAATCAATAGACTGTGAGAATTGTAAGAGATGCATTGGTTTGGACTCTCTGACTGTGACACTGCTACTCTGCTATATGGACGTCAGTAAGGACACACCTACAATCCACAACAAAAACAACAAGGGAAGATAACATAAAACAACAACATTTATGACTAGCTAAGGCCTCATAGCTTTTTGTAAATGTCTTAATTACCACAGCAATTCCTGCAGCCAATTCTGTTGGATGGCTAAATTTAAGGGATAGCCTCAACACAAAAAAGGGAGAAAAAAGTCTGTTACATGGGGAAACCTATTCTCCCACAAGATGTATAAATAGCCGCAGTCATGGCTGTCTGTGTCAAAGTTAGGACACTCAGTGGGGTGCAGACTTCAAAGCAACCAGGGAATTCTCCAAAACAACTGCTGGCAATTTCAAATCAGCATTCCCTCTGAAAGCAATCTAACCTTTCACCTGTATTTGGGCATGAGAATATAATGTCAAATTCGGAATATACAGTATTACATGTGTCACAAAAAAGAGGGAAACCATTTGTTCAAGACCCGAACCTTGGATTTTTCAATTTAAAGACATGTCTTTATCATGTATTGTTAAATAGCATTGATAATTCAATTCAATTATATGTCATAGATGAACAGAATATGCTGTGGACTTAACTTTTACATGTACTATCTTAGGAGTAATATCTTAAGAGACCATAAAGCAGCTGATCAGGCTTTAAAGCACATCGAAAATGGCCCAAAAGGGTCAAAGGCCAAAAACATGTCTAAAATTTCCCCAGAATATTTTTTACAGAGGTAGCAATAGTGAGTCCTTTCATTTTAATTTAGAAAAATACACGTATGTTGTGTTTATTTTGGTCTTCAAACCACAAATCTGAATGCACTGTAAGCAAAAAAAGAGAGAGAAAGAAAGATAGCCTTAAGCCTTTTCAATGAAAACATGGAGTGAACATGGTATTGTGTCTTTGATGGAGTCAGCCTGTGGTGCATTGTGGGTATTGGGGTGCTCTCCGGCCACAGCAGGATACTGACGGCTCTGTCCAGTTTTCAGGTGCTGTCGCTTTCTCCTCAGTCATATTAATTATGGGATAAAAAACTCTAATCCCCAAGCCTTTGAAGCGCTAGGCCACTTTTCAAGGCTACACTTTGGAACAGACCTACAGTATCTCTCCTACACACACCAGCAAATACGACACAATGTACACTACTTCAAAATAGAAAAGATAGCAAATGCTTCTTTCATTCTGCTTTAGAAGCTTGTAGGGCTATGATTTAGTAATTTTTATTCTCTGATGATGATCTTCATGTGACATTTTATAGCTACTAAAACTCTACGGATTATAGCTTCTTCTTTATCAATGTGATTAAACCTATGCACCATCTAATTTTCTCCCAGGATTAGTTTGCTTTGCTGTTAGTCATAAAGCATTTGGCTTCTGTAACATTTTCAAGCTATGAATAAAGATAATATTGATGCTTAAGGTATTCTTTACTGGTATCAAGTATTCAAGCTTTAGCTCCATCATCACAGGTGAGTGTGCAACAGAGTGCAAAACGGATGTACAAAAATCTTTGCTATGAACATTTCTTGAAATTAAGCATTTTCACTCATTACCCATGATCATCTTCTTACTAATCTTCTCAAAGACTAATCTCTTCATAGCAGAAAAAATACGAGGATATCTTTTTCCTTTTTCTCTTCTATTAATTTGCTAATACTGTTTGTTATTATGTCTGAAAACACATTCATGCAGATGGAAAGTCCTCTCCTCAGAGATCAAAGTGGAATCCCTGCTGAATGGTTATACAAGACTGTCACCCTTTTCTTGCAGCAGACTGCGGTCCAGCTTTCCCTCTGTAATCAGATCTCAGGCCTGTGCTTTATAGGAGAAAACAGCCACTGGAGATTGGCAGCCTACAACAGGTTTTATGGCTGTTGTTTCAGGTGGGAGGCAAGTTAGTCCGACGGATGACTGTCAGAGAGATTTTACACTGCCCTCTTGTGCTCTGACACATACTGTACTCCCTCTCCCCTGTTCACGCTGACTAATTTTTACTGCTGTATGTCCCTGCTGCTGAGACGGCACAGCAGCAAACAACAAAAGAGGCAGAGCTGCAGTTAAATATTATGTAAATATCCTTCAAAAATCCTAAGGGAGCATGACTTGTTATGAGTGCTTTTTTGTTTTTTAAAATGGTTATTTTTTTGGAAGCTGTAGGTTAGAAAACAGTCATAACCTCTGCATAAGTGGCATGCATTCCTGGGTTTAATACTCTGCCTGTGCGCCTGTGAATTCACCTACTTAGACCTCATACAAAGGGATTAGTAGCATATTGCTTTTGCACAACAGTTTTAAACCTCTACTTACACTTGAAAATGCTGCTTGTGTAAGCAATCAATTTTTTTCTCGTTGTGATTTGTTCATGCTTTAAAAAAAGACGCTAACCCTTTATCTCAACAGATGGACATATTCTCATCTTGCTAAAAATAAAGCAAATTACGTTTTCACTTCTTCCATAGAAAAATAATGTTTGGTATAAAAATATAAACTAGACAAAGACACTTCGATTAAACCTGATTAAACATGCTAGATATTCTGAGCTGCACTCTTCCAGCTCTGCCACATGTCAAAAGGATAGAGAAGAGGGTGAGGAGGAATAATTGTTTGATCTGTCCTTTTGCCTGTCGCTGCCCTAATCACTCAAGACTGATTCAGAAAATGCAGGCTTGAATGTCAGAGGGCCTCCTGTGGAGAGGTGGAGCATTTCACTGGCTTTGGACAGCCGTGCCCCAGTAATCACCACTCTCAACCTGGCCGGGCACTCCAGCACTCCCCTGATTGAGCACCTCAATCTAACAAGGTGCTATTGCTGCAGCCAGAGATTCTGCCAGGTTTTGACAAACCAGTGGATTGTCCCCCGATCATCATGGGACATTGCTTTTTCGCAGCTCAGCCGTGTATGCTGCAGGCAGCCTCAGTCAGGCGCACCTGCCAGTGCACGAACATGAGTGCTGCATAGGAAATTAAAAATGAGCTTGGAGGTTACTCTCCTTAAAAAATCTGATAATTCCTTATCTTTTGACGGAAGCATTGCCAGATATCAATTTGTTTCATGTCATATTACACTGTGGTGTCATTTTAAGGAATACAGTTTACACTTCCCCTGTGATTTGTGACTGCTATCATGCTTCCTCTGACCTTGTTTGAGAGTATGACACCAGGGCTTGCCCTAAGGGAATATGCATCCTGATTTTAACTAGATAGCAGCATGTTTACAATTACCTTTAACCTTTAGTTTTTACCTCTAGAGACATAACTGATTAGAGTGGCAAGCTGCAGTCTGTCAGTCAGCAAACAGTGATATTTTCCACTGATTAAAGATAACCAGGGCTAAAAGTATAATTAATAATATTTTTGGGAAATCTGTTCACTATTTTCTTAATCGCTATATCTGTTATACATGCATTTGAGCAAATATATATTAAAAAGTGTACTTTTAAATATATGTTTTCAAAAAAATCACAACTACCAGAGCTGAAGGTGTTATCTTTAGACATCAGGTGCTCGCGCACCTCTAAATTTAATCTTAGCACCCCTAAAATTAATGATAGCAACAGTAATAATTTATTTTGTTATTATTTTCTGACATTGTTACACAATAGTTTTGAGCTCCATCCAGTTGCATGGACATCACTGTAGTGTTGGACAGGTCTCACGTCATTCTAAATATGGCCTGAACAGGATGGCTGCCTTTACACTGAAGTGACAGACTGCTATTCTTCATTCAGGGGTAGCTTTCCTGATGTCCTGT
>VUQH01000212.1:10545-20907 GCA_015106775.1 Etroplus canarensis | reverse complement strand
GCCCTGATGTAATCCAACCCCCACCTTGAACCCATCTGTCGCTCCTACTGCACACCTCACCACTGTCTCACTGTCCTCATACATGTCCTGCACCACCTTCACATACTTCTCTGCCACTCCTGACTCCCTCATACAATTCCACACTTCCTCTCTTGGCACCCTATCATATGCTTTCTCTGGATCCACAAAGACACAGTGCAACTCCTTCCTTCACAAATACAGCAGGCAAATTATAAATCCACTGGAGGGAAACTAAGCAATGACACAAACATGTAAAAATAGCCAGACAGGTTATTATGGCCTGAAACAGTTAAAAAAATGCAGCTTTTCTGGCAGACCCTCAGCTCCTGGTCAGTTTTCGTGCCGCCACAGAAGAACAGGAATCTTACAATGGTTTTTTAAAAATCTTTTCCTTAACGTTCCATGTGCAAAACATAACATGGATGCCTTCTTCCAGCCTGCACAATAAAAACACTTAACTGCGGAACCGAGAAGATGATCCAATTTTGTCACATCCAGACCACATCTCTGAAGGGCCATTTTTCCGTCAACACCGTATTTAATAGCTTAACATATCTGCCAAACTGTGTTGAGGAATCCCACAGACATTTTCCAACAAATTTGAAAATTAAAATGGAATCTAAACTTAAACAAACTTGAAATTTTGATAGGAGGGGGGGGGAATATTTTTACTGGTCTTTGTGTTGTAGAAGGCACAGTTCCTGCGCAGGAGTCGATCCAGTCTTGGGTCTCTGTCCTCGTCTTCATCCGAGTCGTCTTCATCATCCGAGTCCTCCATCGCACGGCCTCCCATTACAAGCAGCACCTCTTGCAGGTTTGGTTGTGGACTTTGAGAGCCGAGCCTGTCCAAATGTTCTGGAGCTAACTCCATTTTCTGGAAAAGTGAAAGTTTTTTGGGAAATTTTTCTCAGACTGCAGAAAGGAGAAAAGATGTGTGCACTCACTAACCTCTCTGTAAATTTTTTCCACAGCCTCCAGACAGCTTGGAGAGGCCTGCAGCAGACTGTCCTTCAGCAGGGTGTCAGACAAGTAGTCCAGGCTGAGCAGAGAGAGACGGGACCGGGTGAGGAGTTCGGGGAGGTGGCAAAGTCGGGACTCCCTGTGGTGCCTGACCCATTTCAGGATGGCCTCCACACGAGTGCACTCTGACCGGATCTGCAGTCCTTCATCAGACAGGCAGGAAATCAGCCTCTCTCTTCCCAAAAACAGAAACTCCTCACCTTGTTCCACAGCCTCGAAGTTCTCCAGGAGGAAGGCCCAGGCTTTGGCTACCACCTCAGGACAGCCGTGAATCTCCCCGAACTCCAGGATGCCCAGGCAGTTTGTCGCGTCGATCTGATGCTGGAGGTATCGGCTGCACACGGCTCGCACCGTCTGGAACTGCAGCTGGCTGGAGGTGCAGATCAGGCCCTCCACGTTGCTCTGGTTGATGGTCAGTTTGCCCGTGTAGGCGAAGTCAAGCAAGCAGCTGAGGATGTCAGGATCCACATTGTGAAGCTCCACGCGCGCTGCAATGCTCTCCACGAAGTCGCCCGAGAACATGCAGCGAAAGTACATGCTGCAGAGGGCCAGCACCCCACGGTGGCAGGGGAAATCGCGCCCGCCCGCGCTCAGAGTCACATCCACAAGTTTGGGGTGAGCGCAGAGCGAGCGCAAGCCCTCGAGGATGCTCTGAGGATGGGAGGACAGGCAGAAGTCCAGGTCGTCCACGTTGCGCACCATGATCAACTTCAGCTCAAAATGCAGCTCAGATCTTCTTTAAGCAGGAAGACAAACAACCAGGTCCAGCTAATACCTAAAAGAAGAAAAACACACATAAATGACAATATTTACTTCTCACAAAAGATCAGCAAGGACCTCACCATGAAATCCTAAAACTATCAAAATTTAGCATCACGCGGGGAAAAAGCTACTTCTAAGCCAAGCGGTGAGCACATCAACACATGAGAGGGAGGTGCGTGGATATTTTCACCTTAATTTGTAGGAAAAATCTTGACTTGACTAACCCCTGAGCCTCGTGATTGCTACGACGGTTGGAAGTCTCTCGAAATCCAAACACATGACGTTTCCTGCCATTAAATAAACCCAAACTGAGTACAAAGGTAACAGCGACGGCAACAACAGAACTCACCTCAGAAGCCGAGACAGGAAACGGCGTTTCATCATTCCAGCAAAGGGGGGACTGCAGCAGCCGCTTAGATCAACATGGAGTGGGCAGCATGGCGAAGCGCTTTTGCCAAGTCACTGGGGGGGACTGCCTGCTGTCCACTCAGTTATTTTTAGGACCGACAGTGACGCTGTCCTGAAGTCAGATCCCACACAACATATATGGGAGACGCAGCTGCTGTTACAGGCACATATTTTGGATTTTCTTCACAGGCGTAGGAGCTGGCGAAGGCGATAAGGCAGCACCGACAATGTGAAACGTGACAAATAAGATAAGACTGATAATATTCAGCTAAATTCAAGTTTATTTTTATAGTGCCAAGTCACAACGAACGTCGCCTCAAGGCGCTTTCAGTATTTCACTATCAGAGAGGAGACCCCAACAATCAGACCATCCGCCGTGAGCAAGCGCTTGGCGACTGTGGCAAGGAAGAACTCCCGTTTAACAGGAAGAGACCTCTTGCAGAATTTGGGGAAGAAGGGGAAAGAGAAAAAAGAGCGAAGTGAGACAGAATATGGGAGAGAGAAGACAAAATTTAATGGCATGTAGCAGTGGCAAATAAACACATGGGGAGTAAAAATACAGATAAACTGTTTCTTGTTTATTTAGGGGTGCAAGTGAGATTATTTAATGAAACAGTTTGTTCTATTGTTACTGTGGGTCTGTTTAAGGTCCATGAGGGCAGGTATTCTTACCATCATCGAGGTGTTAGCTAGTGCCGTTTTGTCAAAGCTAATGCCGAGCCTCACGTTCACAGACGGGCACACCGTTAGGGCACACGTGAGACACAAATCATAGCTGTTCAACTTGAAGGGGCGTGTTTTACCCCCAAACCGACACAACGCAACAACACTGGTTCATCCACTGTGTTAGGCCCTGTTTGTTAATGTTTGAGTGACTCGTAGCTCAGTGTTAATTTCGCCTCTGAAAAAGGCCAGGTACAAGAACTTGACTGAAAACGAAGTGAAAAAGCAGCCCATGTCCAAAGAAACACTTTGAAAGAGCTTTAGGAAGCCTGGAGAACGCTTGTTTAAGACCGTTTTAAACATGACAAGAGCGTGTGGCTTCTTGGTAGCAAAACATAAGGGAATGAGGGGGCGGGGTGGCTCAGGACCTCTGCACAGCACTGCATGTACAGATGGCAGAGGCACACGCGCAAAAGGGCCCTGGTTCGATCCCAGGTGGGCCCCTCTCGCCATGGAGGGTTGTGTCAGGAAGGGCATCCTGTGTAGAACCTCTGCCAACTTGCAAATGCGGATTAGCCCGCTGTGCAGCTGAAGGTAAAATTGTTACTGTTTTTCGGTGGCAGTATAGTAACTGATTTAGCACACTTTAAAGGACTTAATATACTGTTTGAATGTCAGCGATCGACGACATGATAACCGTTTGCGCTTTAGAAAATAACTAATGATGGATTTAAAGTGTGAACCTTCACCACTGTATATGCTCCCTGGATATCGCTCAGTGAGCTCCGTCTCTGTGCCGGGGGTCTCGCAGGGACTTCCGTCCACTCCCACTTCCTTTAGTGTGCAGCCCGCTACAATCTTTTTCCCGTTTCCCCAAAACGCTTGAGTAAATTGGTAGTGTTTCCACGGTACCATGACCTTTCGAAACACTCGCTGCACTTGCCCTGCAGCTGTTGCTCGCTCACTCAGTGCCGCAAAGTCACATGACCGCACACGTGTGTGGGGGAGGAGCAAAGTGTGCCTGTGGATGTGAGGAGCGTGTTTGCACGGGCAAGTCTACTTTCTGATGGGAGCAAGTAGAGGGGAAAAACACACTAAAGCATCGACCCCATCGGGCTAGCATCGATACCGATACCGACGCCGGTAAAGATACTGCTGATACTTGGATGGCTCCGCCCACCACTACTCCTCAGCACATCTCCAGATAAGCTCAACCTCACCTCTCTGACTTCATCTCAGCTCAACCTGAGCTGTCCCTCTGATGGACTCGCTCCTAATCCTGTCCATCCTGGTCCCTCCCAGTGAAAATCTCAGCGTCTTCAGCTCCGCCTCCTGTCTTTTGAGAATACTCTGACAGTCCCAGAGTAGAAATGAAATAAATCAATGATGCTCAAAATAAGCTAAACCCATTTTAAAAAGTAATCATTTTAATAAAGGTGTAACTTGACGACAGATTATTTTTTTCAAATCCAGATGTATTTTGTGATTTTATTTTGCAATAATGGCAGAATTGGTTTTCGTTTTGCTAGACCATAAATCGATGTGCGGTTTTGTCCCACATATTTAACATAAAACTTCCTACCCAAAGAGAAAAACATTTTTATTGTGAAAATAAAATCCGTTTCCTGTCAGGAAAACACACTTTCAGCTCTCATTCTTTTAAACAGGGCTGGGTATGGTTTGAAATCTGCTGGTCGATACCCAAGTCTCAAAACTGGTCCCAAAGTATCTCAATATTCTGCTGATATAAACTTTTTTTTTTTTTAAACAAACAGTAAAAAAAAATGTAACAAATTTTAATGCACACAAGCAAATTTAAGATAATAAGTAAACAAGAAGCTGGCTAAGGATTCTGTGTCAGCTTGACTCGACAGCTGATGCAGATAATCAGGTCATAAATCTGAATACGCAGCCCATTTCACTACAAAGCATACAAAAGGACTTCTTAAAAAAAAAATGACACGAGCAGCTACTCGAAATCAAAAATCTCTGCCTCCTTCTCTTTCCAAAAGGCAAAACTGCGGTCAATGTATTTACAAATTTCCTCATTACTAAAACTGGAAATGTCAGTTCCGCTGTGGAGCATCCCTTCATCCGGCGTAGGCGTCTGCACAATGACTTTAGGGACCCGTCTAACCTCTGGGAGGCTGTGTTTCACAGCGCCCGCGGTGCTTTCAGGCTGACTTGCAGCGTTGCCGAAGAACTTTACTTTAATGTCCTCAAAGCCGTCCTTCCACTCGCGGTTCCCAGCCTCGATGTCCTGAATGACGGCCTTGTGAAAGTCCCTGACCATCTCCCAGGGGAAGCTCCCCACGTGGTCGAACACCTCGAAGCACAGCAGGTGTCTCATTTTACGTTCATCAACAGGAAGGTCCAGCTCCAGGATGTGAAAGTAGCCCAGCATGAAGAGGTCCAGGGTCAGGTCGTCGTATTCCACAGGCGCGCCGTCCAGACGGGGCAGGAACTGCTCCGGGGAGTAGAGGGCTTTCTGCCTGTGGAGCCTGTGGATAACACTGCAGGTTACACGAGGTGCATGAACACATGTTTTTGTTCCACTGCCTATCAGTTTCCTCAAAGTCATCGAGCCAAACACGGGCAGGCGTGGCTCGGGAGGCAAAGCGGGCTGCCTTCCAATCGGAAGGCTGGGAGTCCAGTCCCTGACGCCTGTCGCCGGGCGAAATGCTCGACCCTGAACCGCTGCGGAAGCATCCGCCGGAGCGTGAAGGTGTGTGATAGTTAAATGTGCTTAAAGGCACAGAGCAACGGGTACACGGGTATACTTTTTCTGATTAATGGTTCAAAACTCAAAGATACGATCATGGTCTTGAGTTTCGTACTTTGGTTTTGTATTTTTGAGTTCTTTCAGGGTTTTGGCAAAATTCTTAGTAGTTATGGTCCGTATCATGAAGTTTTCTGCTTCCTGTCTTACTTTGTAACCAGTCTGATCTTGTGTATTTTGTTCAGTTTTACTTCCTGCCCCTGACTGTCGTCTCCTGTGCTCCCTGCCCACCCGTTGCCACTTGCCTCGTTGGTCTTCGTGTATATTTACCCCTGCCTCCCTCTGCTCAGTGTCGGATCCCTGGCTGTGCGTGGATTTTCATGTCTAGAGTTTATGGTCATGGACTTGGTCTTCCTGGAGATCTTTTGGTTCAGTAAAGCCTCTTTCGGTTTACTCGTCCTGTCTCTGGTAGCCCTACTTTTGGGTTCGCGCTCCCCTCATACACAGAAACCTGACAGATACTGTATTTACAGTCATATAAAAGGCATTTGTAGTCATGTTAGCGGGTTTAATTACTGCAACGTCTGTAAATCTGCTGCTCAACCACTTCTTCTATACAGACCAGGCTGATATGCACTCACTGGCCACTTTATTAGGTACGCCTGTTCAACCGCTTGTTAACACAAGGGTCCGATCAGCAACTCGCTGCATTAAAGCGTGCGGACACGCTCAAGACAACACGTTGAAGTTCAAAGTGAGCGTCAGAATGGGGAAGAAAGGTGATTTAGGTGACGCTGAACGTGGTTCTGAGTATTTCAGAAACTTCTGATCTGCTGGAACCATTTCTGGGCTTTACAGAGAACGGACCGAAGAAGAGAAAATTCGCGGCTAAGTGGATGCCGTGTTGACACCAGAGGTCAGAGGAGAATGGCCAGACTGCTTCCTGCTGAAAGGAAGGCACTTGTTATGATCAAGGTATGCAGAAGAGCATCTTGGAGCAGATGGGCCCCAGCAGCAGAAGACCACTCCCGTCAGCTAAGCACAGGAAACTGAGGCGACAGTTTGCACAGGCTCAGCACAATCGGACGACAGAAGACTGGGAGATGTTCCCCGGTCTGATGGGTCTCCATTGCTGCCACATCTGGATAAAAGCATTCGAATTTAGCATGGATCTGTCCTCACTGGTGACAACACTCAGGCTGATGGTGGTGGTGGTGTAATGGTGCAGGGGGGGGTCTGTTCTTGGCACACTTTCAGGCAGTTTCGAAGGCAGAAGTGGTCCAACTCAGTCTGAAGTGGCCGGTGAGTGTTTACTGGTTCATAAATGACCCCCTTTGTCATTTTAGCTGCTAAAAAAAAGGTTAAGTATACTTTTTTCCAACAGTTCTAACATAATGTACGAAAAGGTACAATATGATCTCACGCACAAAAATCCACTGTAAAACTCTAGCTGTGTCGCATAAATGACCTAAAAATGTGAAGCACAACACAGGCTGATTTCATGAAATAACTAGTACCTCCAGCGGCGATAGATTTTGTTCTACAAAAGGGACGAGGAGTGGTTTCGTCCTACCTGCGTATCTGCCTCGAAGGGACGCTGGAGATAATCTTTCTCCAGTTTCCCAGCATCTTGTTCACGGCACTCCTCTGCTTGAAGAAATGCCCCAGCGAACTGTTCATCATCTCTGACTGGGCGCTGGGACCAGATTTGTCACCCATCTCTGCGTTTCCTCCACTCGTCTTCCTCTCCGCTGCATCCTTGCTCTTCAGTGTCACCGTGTAGGCAGATTTCTTCCAGTGGCCCAAGAACAGGACGACTATCCTCTCCTTCCTCAGGCTGGTGGTCTCCAGAACATCTGCAACGTGTTCCTCACAGTCAGCGACAGAGTTCTGATCGTTCTCCGGGGCCGGCGTCAGCGCTTCAGCCCGCTCGCTCGGCTCTGCGGCCCCGGGCCGCGCGGAGGAGGTTAACACGACGGCCTCCGCGGGCCCAGCTGACAAAGACGCGTTCTGCGATTCAAAGTTTGACTTCAGAGTCCTCACGGACACTCCAAACTGGTGGATTTCATTCTCTATGCTCTCCCTGCGTTCCCTGGTGGAGTTCTGTCTGTCTGGCGTCTGAGAAAACACCGTGATAAGTTCGGTGTTGGGCATCTTGCAGAAGGGCTGGTCCGTCAGGTTGGTCATGAGCAGAGACATGCTCTTCACGATGCCCGAGATGCGGCCGCACCACACAGGCAGGGGAACTTGACTTGTGAAGTTCCCGAACTGCGTGTTGACGGTGATGTTGACTATGGGGGCCGGCAGGATGTGCCTGAGCTCCTCAGCTAGGCGAGCCAGCTCCAGCTCGTAGCCTTCGCAGTTCCTCTGCATGGAGACGTTGGCAATCTGCTGCTCCAGATAGATGAGATCACCCTCCGTCAGCAGCTCACCAGAGGGCCCCAGGATGGCATTGTGGGCTTGGGAGTACCTCCAGCTGACTTTGGCAAATCTGTTCCCGTTTTCCTGTAAGAGAAGAGGCAAACAGCAGGCAGATAAACACGCAGGATGAGATTTTTAAGTCTTTTAAACATTTCAGATGGTGCTGGCATGCGAGAAAAAGAGTAATGATACATTAAAATTGCAACCCAGAACTCATCCAAACCTCAGAAATATGACTTGACTCACAATGTGCTATGTGTTCAGTGATTTGTTATGAGCAATTAAAAGTAAATGGGGACTGGATTTCCAAGTGTTTTTCAGATTTTCAGTAATGCAGATTTAAAATAGCATTATAAAGAAAGAGCTGATATTTTTGCTTTTCTCATTATGGTTAGACTCGGTAACTGTTTGTTTAGGAGAGGCTCAATTTAAAAAAAAGGCTCTGCTGCATATAGCTGACTGTACTATGGCTGATTATTATGAATTATTGTGATGGTCATTTCTCAACTAATAGCCTTTTTTTTGGCTCCAAAAACACAAAAAGCTGTCTGTCGATGAACTGATTAATTTTACGTGCCCTGTTTTTCCAAGAAACTCTAAATATTTTCCTAAATATTTGCCAATATTTAAATTACAAGGATATTTCCAAGAAACCGGAGAGGCCTGTGCATTCTGGAATTAAATATAAAGGGGAAAGTCTGTCCACAAGCACCGATGGTACAAGCCCCTCTCGCCACGGAGGGTTGCGTCAGGAAGGGCATCTGGCGGCAAAATCTGCCAAATACCCAATGTGGCGACGCCCCCTTGGGGAGAACGCAAGGGAGCAGCTGAAGGTACAGGAGGTGGAGCTGGAGGTGGCAGAACTGAAGATGTTGAGATTTCTGCTGGGAGTGACCAGGATGGACAGGATTTAGAAACGAGTCCACCAGAGGGACAGCTCGGGCCGAGATGGTTTGGACACGTTCAGAGGCGGGACAGCGGACATAATGGACAACGGATGTTGAGGGTGGAGCCGCCAGGCAGGAGGAGAAGAGGAAGGGCACAGAGAAGGTTAAAGGATGTAGTGAGGATGCAGGGATAGGGCGAGACGGAGGCGGATGATCGGCTGTGGCGACCCCTGACGGGAGCAGCCGAGAGACGAAGACGAAAACTGCGGCTGAAATATTAAACGCAACCCATAACTAAATGTGCTCTCGTATTCTCCCCAAGGGGTCGCCACAGCAGATGAATCCTCTGTGTTCCTTGGGCTTCACGATGCTGTTTGTTCTCTAATGTTCTCCAACAAACCTCTGAGGCCTTCACAGGACAGCTGGATTTCTACTGATATTAAATCACACACAGGCTGACTGTATTTACTAACTCAGCGACTTCTGAGGGGAGTTGGTTGCACTGGATGTTATTTAGGGGCATCAGAGGAAAGGGGGCTGAATACGTACGCACGTCACACTCTGCAGATTTTATTTGTAAAAAATGTTGAAAACCATCAATCATTTTCCTTCCACTTCATAATTATGCACCACTTTGTGTTGAGCTGTCACATAAAATCTCAATAAAAGACATTTACGTTTGTGTTTGTAATGTGACAAAGTGAGGGAAAGTTCAGGAGTATGAATACGTTTGCAAGGCACTGTATGTATGTTAGTTTGTCCCACACGGGAAAATGAGGGACCGTGTGTAAAAATGGCTGTAATTCCTAAACAGGCTTCTGTCAATTAAAGCTGAAAGTCCAAACTCTGATCACATTTTGACTGTTTTGGTTTTTTTTGTTTGTTTTTTATTGTCTTTTTCAAAATTTTTCACAAACAAATAACATCTGCACATCACACACACATACTGCCCACCCTTGCATCATCTTTCAATTCGAATAAACGGAATGAAATTGGATTCATTAACAAACTGAGGAGGAAAATAAATAAAAAATAAAAATTAAATTAATTAGTTAAAAAGAAAAAAGGAGAAATAAAACATTTTGACTGTTTGATTTCAAATCCACCGCGTTGGCAGCATAACAAAACAGGCGTCACAGTCCCAGAACTTATGTACCCAAACACACGAAATCTCACAACTTGTTGGATTTATAAATGTTCTAAATAAAATCATTGATTTGTAGCTTTTCGTGAAAACACGGCAGCCAGACTTCAGGACCCACGCTGTGAAACTGCACGGAGAGTTCAAACGCAAAACTACGGCGTTTCTGTCGCCGCTAAAATCTACAAACACCGATGCAGTTCAGTAACGACCCAAGATATTTCACGCCTATTTTAGTTTTACCTGCTACATAATTCTGAAGGACTTTCTTGGAAACATCTTTAGAATTTATACCCAAGAAAAAGCAGCAGTCATTTCTT
>VUQH01000211.1:7813-37186 GCA_015106775.1 Etroplus canarensis | reverse complement strand
GCAGAGCTGGAGGTGGCAGAACTGAAGATGTTGAGATGTTCCCTGGGAGTGACCAGGATGGACAGGATTAGGAATGAGTACATCAGAGGGACAGCTCATGTTGAGAAGTTTGGAGACAAAGTCAGAGAGGCAAGGCTGAGATGGTTTGGACATGTTCAGAGGAGGGATAGTGGATATATTGGACAAAGGATGTTGAAGATGGCGCTGCCAGGCAGGAGGAGAAGAGGAAGACCACAGAGAAGATTGATGGATGTAGTGAAGGAGGACATGCAGAGGGTTGGTGTGAGGGAAGAGGATGCAATTGATAAGGTGAGATGGAGGCAGATGATCCGCTGTGGCGACCCCTAACGGGAACAGCCGAAAGAATAAGAAGAATTTAGACAGGCAGACAGACAGGAAGAAAGAGAGAGAGAGAGATAGAAGGAGAGAAAAAGACAGACAGACAGACAGATAAAGAGATAGATAGATAGATAGATAGATAGATAGATAGATAGATAGATAGGTGAACACCAGGTGGCAGTAGAGATTCTGGCGGCGGGTAAAGATGACTCTCGCACCGTCGCTCCTCCCTCCCAGTAGGCGGTAACCTGCGCGTCATCCTCCATCTACTTCTTCACTGTGTTTGTAGTTAGTTCATGTCAGCCGCCTGCCCATAAACACACTTTCCCCTCAGATATTTTTTTTTTCCTCACATCGACGTTAAACCTGCTTGTCTGTTTCTGTCGGGCGACGGGCCGTTTTCTGTGGAAGAAGCTCGACGTTAAAGGAGCCAGAAGAAAGCAGGAGTCAGAGGAGACAAAGTGACAAACCTGGAGGAGTAACAGGGCGTTCATACTTCGAAGTAACCATGGAAGTTCCTGGTATGCAGGTAAGGGGAAAGGTGGACGTGCTGCCGCATCATGGGGGTTTTCGGCGGTGATGTGAGGAGACTAGAGCGGGTTGTTGAGAAGTGCTGGGGGCCACTGTGCCACAGCAGGCCGTCTCCTGTGCGTTCAGGAGACGTTACCTGTTGTTTCTGAGACAGAGGGACACACAGGGCTGTATCTGGATGAGCAGTCATCAGTCAACACGCCCAGAGGAAAAATGTAAAACCAGCTTCTGGTGAAACTCCGGCTTATTTCTTCTGGATACTCTGATGTGGCTAATAATGTGCGACTTTACGGTAGTTAGACTTATAATGTGCATATGATGGCTTATAATGTCAGGAGTTGGTGTTTAAAGTGTGTCACAGAGTGTCAGCTGCTCCAAACTCACTTTACAGTAACTTTGAGGTGTTTATATGTCTGAAAGTGTATCTGCAGTACTTCCACACTGATTTGTGTTGTGGCTTTGGTACTTCACTTTATTGTGTTTATATCTCCTAATGTGAGCTATAATGCGCATATGATGACTCATAATGTGACGTAGCTTCCAAAAACTGGGAAGTATTGGTGTTTATTTCTCTTAAAGTGTGCCTACAGCAGTTTTAAGGTGGAGCTCTGATATCCCCCTACTGCTTTATATTATGACTTTATGATAGCTAGATTTATCAGTGTGACCTGCAGTGTACCTTTGATAACTGGTAATGCTGCCTGCAAAAATGGTGAGATTGTGGTGTTTACATCACCCCCAGTGTACCTTAAGCAGCTTCAAAGTGATTTATAGTTGCTCCAAGTCGACATAGTATTTTAGTTTATGGTGTTTAAATGCCTGAAAGTATCACTTTTTAATCCACGTAACAGCATAATACTGAGACTTGTCTTCTCTAAACTTTAAGGTGTTTGTATCTCTTAAAGTAACAATAATACTTCTATACTAGCTTATATTTTGATTTTGGTGTTTCAAATGCAGTTTACACTGACGTAATAGTGTTTGTCTCTTATTAAGGTGACCTGTAATGTGCCTTTGATGACTTCTACTGTGACATAGCCTCCAAAATTGTGAATCAGTGGTATAAAGTGACTAAAAATGTGACTTTGGTGCTTCAGCATGAGCCAGCATTTAGTTTGTGGTGTTTAAATCTCTTAAAGTGTCACTTTTATTCTCATCATAATGGGACTTATCTCCTCCAAACTCAGTTCACAGTAACTCTAAGGCGTTTATGTCTCTTAAAGTGTAGCTGGTGTTTTACCATTGGTTTATAGTGAATGTATCTGTTAATGTGATTTAGCTCCTCCATATTGTGATTTGGTGGGGTTTATGTCACTTAAAGTGAGCCTACTGTGGATTCAAATTAATGTATAATGTGCCATTAGTGTTGCAAAGCTTATTTTAGAGTGTGTAAATCCTTTAAGATGTTCTATTACATTGCAAGGATTATAATGGAATTAAAGTAACTTTATGGCGTAATCAGCATGTTTCCACATTCGGTGTTGTGACTTTGGTTCTTCAGATTTAGTTTTCAGTAACCTTGTGGCGTTTATGTCCCTTAATGTGGCCCATACTATCCACATTGTGACTTTTAATGTGAAATGGCTTATTGAAAGTGTGAATTTAAAGTGTTTGTCATTTAAAGTATACCCGTAATATGACTTGGATGCCCTAAATTGAGTTTGCTTTTATTTTACAGAGTTTACATGCTCTTAAAGTTTCCTCATATATTCATATCAGGACTCATGATGTGACCTGGTTTGAATTTACAGTGACTTTGTGCTGTTTATATTTCTTAATGTGGCCTCTAATTTGCCTATCATGACTTATAATGTGATTTAACGTCTTGAAATTATTAGTTTGTGGTGTTTACATCACCACAAACTAACAATTACGTCAAATTGAGTCTGGCTTTGATTTAATGGTGTTTAACGTCTCTTAAAGTGTCCTAAAAGATTGACAGAAGGGCTCATAATGTGACCTGGATCTCTACATTTCCTTTATAGTAACTTTAAGGTGTTTATGTCTCGTAAAGTGTCACTGTAGTATTTCTATAGTAGCTTATATTTTGGTTTTGGTGCTTTAGATTTCGTTTGCAGTGAGCTTCTGGTGTCATAATGTGTATGTGATGATTTCTGTTGTGACTTAGCTTTACCAAACTGATCTTAAGTGTGACTTTGTGGAGATTATACTACTTGAGAGGTACCTTCAGTATGTATGTATGTGTGTGTGTGTATATATATATATGTGTGTGTGTGTGTGTGTGTGTGTGTGTGTGATGACTTATGGCGTGACTCTTTACTCCACACTCCATGCATTGACTCTTTTTCAGTATTTCAAATTCTAAATAATACCCCATTATTGAGACTTAAAATGTGCTGCTGGTGATCCTGGGGCACTTTATGATGCTTTCTGTTTCTATATTTACTCATTATCTGCCTGTAATATACCACATTATATTAGCCTTAATAAGCCTGAACCTGAACCTTTTTCTGATTACATAAGATTTATGTTTATTTAATGTTCCCATAGTGACACATTTACAACCTTCTGTCTTTATCTACTTAATGATATGGGTTATGGAGTGTTAGTTAGGTGTGTATGTCTTCTATGAGTTCCCATAATACTCTTGGTGTTAGTGACTGAGTTTGTGCCTGTTGCTTAGCAGCATTGTTTGATATCTTTTATTGGGCCTGAATAACTTTGGCCTACTTAATAAAATGTTTTCTAGGGTTACACCCACAGTTGATTTTTGGTGGTAAATCTGTAGGTATGCTGTGCTTCTGCCTGTAAAGCAGGTGTGTAATGTACATTAAAAGCATGTAAAATCCTGCAGCCTTCCAGGCGCTTGTCTGGCCGGCTTTCAGGTGTGTCTACCCGTGGGACTGGCTCGCCGTGCCTGCTCTGTGCGTCTCAGGTGGGCGTGCCGGAAGCGCTGCCACAGGCAGCTTAAATCAACATGCACCTGACACCCGGCAGCAGCTGCTACAGCAGTAGGGCTTGACGGGAAGGTTTGCTGTACCTGCCATGAAGAGCAAGGATGCTTAGTGGAGTGTGCAGTGTAATGCTGATCAGTGGATTAGGTGACAGGAAATGTATATCAGTTGTTGGGTAGCTATTTTTTTTAAAGCATAAATGTCTGTTGTGTAGGTTTTTCCGTTGCCTTTTAAATCCTATGTGAAGATTTTTATTCAGTCTTTATAGGCAGATTTCTGCACTTGAGTAAGCAGAATCTGTAATCTGCAAGGGACACAATTTGGGATATTGAGACCTTTCTAGCCTTTGGTGATTTTGATTTTGTGTTTTAAAATGTATCTGCAGTTTTAACAGTGAAGAATTGGCCTGAATATCTGCTGGCGTGATTGAAAGACCTGAAAAATGGGACATTGTTTCTGGAGGCTAAGTCATCAGATGATAGCAGATCGCTTTCCAGATTGGATCTTGTTAGTCAGAATATATAGACAGCTTTGCTATGGTAACTTAAAGATGGTATACCCTTTAACTTCACTTCATTAGGTATACCTGCTCAACTGCTCATTAACGAAATATCTAATCAGCCAATCGCATGGCTTCATTTTAGTGTGTATAGGCATGTAGACATGGTCAAGTCAGAGGAGAATGACCAGACTGCTTCGAGTTGATAGGAAGGAAACAGTAAGTCAAAGAACTACTTGTTACAACCGAGGTATGCAGAAGAGCATCTCTAAATATATGCGACACATAGACCCTTGAGACAGCAGAACACATTGAGTGCAACTCCTGTCTGCTTACAACAGGAAACTGAGGCCACAATTAAAACAGGCTCACCAAAATTAGAAAACAGAAAATTGAGTCTCGATTTCTTCTGTGACCTTCAGGGTCAGTATTTGGCATAAACAACATGAAATCATAGATCTGTCCTGTCCTATATCAACAGTCCAGGCTGGTGTTTTATTTATTTATTTGTTTATATTGAAATGGTGTCAGGTATATTTTCCTCTTAGTACAACTGAGCATCATTTAAACACCATAGCCTACCTGAGTATTGTTGCTGGCTATGTCCATCCCTTTAGGATCACAGAGTACTGTTTCGAGCATGATTATGTGCCATGTCGCAAAGTTTATATCATCTCAAACTGGTTCCTTGAACATGACAATGAGTTCCCTGCACTCAAATGGCCTCCACAGTCGCCAGATCTCGATCCAATAGAGCACTTTTGGGATGTGATGGAACAGGGTATTCACATCATGGATGTGCAGTTGACAGATCTGCAGCAGCTGTGTGATGTTATCATGTCATTATGGACCAAAATCTCTGAGGAAGTTTTCCAAAACTGTGTTGAATCTATGCCATACAAAATTAAGGCAGTTTTGAAAGCAAAAAGGGTCCTACCTGGTACTAGCAAAGTGTACCTAATAAAGTGGCAGTGAGCATAAATATTCTTAAGAATGAACTGAATTGCCCCATGTAATATAACAAGGACACTAATTGCAATAAATCTCCTTGACATTGACGCCAGAATCTGTGGTGCCCAATAGAGATACAGTAGTCTCAGCATAAAAGATGGATGTAGCTGTACATTGCAGGTTAGCAAGCTTAATCTATGATGCATGATCGAGTCGGACAGCAATAACAGATGCTAATTTGGTGCTAAAAATCTAAGACACTTATGAGAATTAAAATGACAAACTTATTACACTGACTGAGTACAATAAACTAAGAACAGTCGATTATTGTCAGATAATTGCATAAAAATGCATCAACATCACAAATACAGCCCAGCGGTCATATTCAGCAAGTTTTTAAAGAGGAGATGAAGCTCTGCACAGACTTAGCTGCCTAGTTGGCACTTACAGGTAAGTTAAACCAGCCACATACCTACTAAGGGACCTGTCACACCATGACGACTTAACAAGCCTATGCCGACACATTGAAATTCCTCTAAAACGCTGGCAGAACAATGATGTTATATGGACGTATACATAACGTATTGCTAACACACATAGAACGTGATACCAAGGAATGCTAGCGTATTGCTGGCATTCACAACTTGAAGCCACTGGGGACAAATACATTTTTTTGAATTGAATTGAATTCATATCACGTCCCTTAAACCCAGCACATACGGCATTACCCAGTAGCTCTATGCTAGAAAGACTTTCAGTACGACTGGAACACGTCAAATACATCTACAAACGTCAATCTTTGTTTGAGGTAAATTTGATATACTGTATGTTACACATAAGTTAAAAACACATTACTCATAGGTTATTAATACGTTTTGGGTACGCTAGACATTATCTACACGTATTTCGACCAATGAGTAACATGAGTCAACGTATGCATAATGTATATGCAACATATGGCTGCGTTCGTGGAACGTATAAACCATACGCTCATACGTTGTATGCCGTATACCGGCGTACTTCAGTGTCCTCTTAACTTATGCAAAATTTACCAATAACTTATTTGACATATGCCAGCATGTAAAATCATCAAGGTGTGACGGGGACTTAAGGCAGAACTTCAGTCTTTTATACAGTTTTAGTGGGTGAATTATATAAAAGATCACTTCCTCTGCAGTTGTCATGAATGTTGAAAATAGCTGAAGAGACCAAAACCATTTTTTGCTGTAAAGTTTGGTGTTCTAACATAGGCGTCTATGGGGATAAACTCACTTCCGGAGCCTACCTGAAGTGACCAATTGCAGTTTTTGACAATTTTCCATTGGCTTCATTTTTCAACTTCAGAGGTTGCCGCACGGCTCTAGTTTTCTGTAAATGTTACAAAGTAATCCAGCATAAGCTACTTTTTGGCTGCTTTCTTTCAAGGTAGGCTTCTACTGCATTGTCAGTGTGTTTGGGATCACTGCCGTGTTAAAAAATAAAGCTGCTGAAAATCACATTTTCCAGATGGTATTGCACGGTGGATCAAAAATTGGTGGTACTTTTCTGCATTCTGAGTTCCTTCAATTTTGACAAGATCCCCAACACCAGTGGCTGAAATGCAGCCCCAAACCACGACCAAGCCTCTACTGTGTTTTCACCTTGTTTGTCCTCCTTAAGAATGGCTTTTTGAAAGACACGTTTCCACTGAGAAACTGAAATGCCAGATGTATCTCTCAGGTCCTATGTTATAGCTGTGTTGGATTTTTTTTTCTTATTTCTTAAGGACATGACTTTCAGATGCTGCTTATCTGCTGTCCAATATACGAGTTATTTCACAGCCTTTTTAAAAGGAATATTGCATAATCCAAAACAATAAGCTTGATGTCATTTCGAAACAGTGCAACCATTACACAAGTTCCCCAGCTGACTCTTTCATTTGTGCCTTTGATAGTCTGTTAGAAATAGTAAGTTCATTGTCTGACTGTGATATATGCTGCCTTGGGCATCACATCATTGTATCAACTCTGTCAGCATTTTCCACAGCATGTTAAAGTGGAACCAGCCTGCCTAGACTGAACTACAGACCACCTAAAAATGTTGTCAGAAGAAATCATGTATTTTTGCGTTTGATTTATCTCCTTATTTTCTTAAATAGTTCATCAGTCATTTGGCCTCTAAAATACCAGAAAATAACCTAAAAATGCTATGAGAGGTTCACATTTATATATTAGAATTGCTTTTTTAACCTGACAGGCCTAAGCTCAAAGCAGCAGGCATTAACAATTCAGAAGATGGAACTTGTAAATTTGTTTTAAACAGTGAATGAATTGTGCCAAACCTAATATCCGGGGATCTACATTACATAAAATAGAGCAAGGTTAAATTTAACTCACCAGCCTAATCTTTATTGATCATAAATAGTCAGAGGTTTAGCTCAGTCAGAGGAGTATTTTGCAATGTTAGAAGATAAAGACCTTTTTTATATAGAAGCAAATTTTGCACCCCCAAATATTTCCACTGCTGCCTAAAACAGGTCTAATAGCACCACAGAATTCAGTTGCTGACATCACACTGGGAAATCAGATGCATCCTGGAAGCATGCTGGGAATTGTCGGCTATCATTGGATAAAAAAATGAGTCAACCAATAGGATGAAGTGATTCGATTGTTTAATGGTTTGATTGCTTGGTAATGTGCTGGCAAGTGTACGGGAACATGTTTTTATTGGTGTTGGTGTTGCTTTTAGTAACGTGGGTTTCAATGGAGAGTTTATGTGCCCTGTGATGGGTTCAGTAGGTCATTTACTCTGTAACAGAACTTTAGAAAAAGGTCATTGATAATGACTTAATTTTAGGGATCTCCTGATGATAGCGAGTTTCGGTATCTTCCAGTACATTTCTTCTTACTAGGGATTCATACTTACTTTATGCTTAAATATACACTGTAGATATACTAAAGGGTGGGAATTTTTGCCCATACATCAAGAAGAGCATTTGTGAGGTCACACATTGATGTTGGATAGAAGCTCGCAGTCTCCACTCTAGTTCATCCCAAAGATGTTTGATGGGGTTGAGGTCAGGGCTCTGTGTGGGACAGTTAAGTTCTTCCACACCAAACTTCTCCAACCATTCCTTTACGGACCTTGCTTAGTGCACTAGTGCTGGAGCAGAAGACGGCCTTCTCCAGACTGTTCCACGAAGTTGAAAAAATAGAATTGTCCTGAATATCTTGGTAAGCTGAAGCACTAAGATTTCAGTTCAGTGGAATTAAGGGGCCAAGGCCAGCCCCAGAAAAACAACCTGATACATTATCCTTCTTTGCTAAAATTCAGTGAGGCAGGTAACATTCTCCCAATCCCAGACTCAACCGTCAAATTGCCAGATAGGGAAGTGTGATTCATCATGTCACAGAGCTAATGTCTACTGCTCCAGAGTCCAGTGGCAGCGTGCGTTAAACGACTCCATCCAACAACCAATGCATTGTGCTTGCATGCAGCTGCTCGGTCATGGATGCCCATCCCATGAAGCTCCCAGCACACAGTTTTTGTGCTGATGTTAATGCCAGAGAAGGTTTGGAACTCTGTAGATACTGAATCAGCAGAGCACTGGTGATGTTTGGGCGTTAGGTGCCTCGGTACTTGGTGACCCCATTCTGTAACTTTACGTGGTCTGCCACTTCATGAGTTGCTTTGGTTCCAAAATGCTTCCACTTTGCAACAATACCACTTACAGCTGATGGTGGAAAATCTATGATGGAAGAAATTTCATGACCTCACTTTCAACAGTGGCATCCTATTACAGTACCACACTAGAATGCAGTGAGCTCTTTAGAATGACCCATTCTTTCACGAATGTTTGTAAAGGCAGACAGCATTGCTATCTGATTTGATACATGTGATGCAATGGGACCAAGTAAAACATCTGAATTCAGTGATTAAGAGGTGTGGCCCAGTACTTTTGTAACAAAATGTGTGTGTGACTCACAGTCTCAGAATTAGCTGTTTTGTCAGGTAAATGGGCAAAAAACAATAGCCTTTATTTCCACATTAAATATTAGTTAGAAACAGTTTCTTAGCTGTCTAGAAAACAGGAACTGACACTTGTTTTTGCTGAGCTGTTTTGTGAAGCTGAATCCCTGCAGAGTTGGATGCTCTGACCCCTACTGATGAAGAAAAACAGAACTTCCTCCGTAAAGGGATCAGTTCAGCAGTTTTAGCCAAACTTTCCCGCGCTCTTAGGTTGAACCTTCCTGTTGTTAATGAGTCCGATCCTCCAGCTCACATGTGAAAGGATACAGTATGAAGTTGTTCTAAATGTGGCAGCCAGCCGGAGGTGTGTCAATGGGGATGGCCCTGATCAAACACCAGGGAGTGCCCGCTCCTTCTCCTGCTCTTTAATTTCTTTAAAGCTGCACCTTTTCTGCATTCCAGTTCTCACAATGCACATGTATAATCACAGGCTCCACCAGACTCAGGGTGGTGTGTTTGTGTATTTCTGGGTGAGGAATTATCAGTAGCTACCAGCCAGCTGCCTGTAAGTTTTGATTATAGAGCGTGAGTCAGTTTTTCTGCTGTCTGAATCATAGTAGAGCGTTTTCACACCCCTGTGTTCATGTGTTTGGCTTGTTTATACATTCTGATGTAGGAAAATGTGATTATAAAAAGAAACCACCTGACTGCACAAATGGATCCTGTGTCGGACAAAGTTTGAGTAGCTCGGCTGGAAAGTCAGGCAGAGGCTGAGTCATTAAAATCCACAGAAACAAAACATGTTTGAGTCCAAAGAAAACTAAATGCTGACCATGAATAAATGAGTAGGAGGTTATTAAATTAGCCAGTTTGTCATAAATCATATTGTTTATATTTCTTTTATGACAGAAATGAATGTTTTGTGTGTCTGTACTGAATACTTAGTTGATTCTTTAAAGAAATAACTGGCAGACCCATCAGTCGTTAGGACTATGAAATAGTTGTTGTGGTTTCAGTAGCTAAGTGTTAGAATTTTAAAACAATTTCACTGCCTGAATGGGTGAGTTGGTGGTCTTCCAAAACCACACAGTAACTCAAACAAGGCAAGCGGTAGATCAGCAACTCCTGTGAGGTCAAATGACTGTTTTTGCCTAAGGAGTCTGGGGGATTTGAAGAGAGCAATGTAATCACTTCAGTTCCCTAACAGAAAGGGCTCTCTGGTGAACTGATAAAAATAGTCTAAATATAGCAAATACTTATAAATTGTGGTCTTTTTTTTTTTTTTTTAGATGACATTAAAATATTTTGTTGCTGCTCCATTCTTAGCACCGCGTTGCTTATCGTCTTCTGCAGCTGCTTGTGTTTAGACAGCATCTGTAAAGTACCAGCTGTTTGTTCGCCAGTTTTTGTTCAGTTTAAACAACTCAAATGAAATGTTGACGAGTGAGCTTCAAAAGTAATTTATTGTTTCCCAAACATTAATTTTGCCTGGGGTGTGTATTATTTTCAGTTGTTTGCAGCATCATCATCAAAGCATTTATGTAACTAATTATTATCTTAAATACAGTGTTTCCTACTGAGAAAACATTTGGTGCCCACCCAAGAGGTTTTTTCCCTCCCGCCAAACTCACCAGTTATCTGCTTAAGTAATTTCAACCATTTTTTCTGATCTGATGAGCTCATGCCATGGCTAGGCGTCCATTGTCCATCTGACTGCAATTCCCAAGAATTGCTAGTCATTTTGGTCCAATTTTAGTGAAACTCGCACACCGCGATCACCCAAATTGTCCTCAAGGTCATTTTTGTGCAGGCACTTTTCCATTTTTGCAAGAATTGCTACTCTTAAGAGAGATTTGCACTGGATTGTAATATTCATAAAATGAATGTTAGTGTGCACCCCTCTGCCATCTATACATGAATGCCATCGTCAGGTTTATTTATGACACAATGTTGTCTTAAGCCAGGTTAGGTATGGTCAGCAACTAGGGCCATTGTACTGGATATTTTAATTTTCATTTTAATTCTCATTAGTTTGTGTCACAGAGCCAACCAGTGACAAGAAAACTTATCACTTTCTTTGTGTACTTTATACACAATATCCTGTGAATTTTGATGAATCATCAGCCAGATAAGCTATTATGGCACTGACGTTCTGGTTTATGTATTGAGTTTAATTTTCTCAGGCATAAAATGTATTTTTTGTGAGTTTTGTAACCCCTCAAATCTCAGTTTTGTGCCAGGAAAAAGCCTGAAACATATATTTTCCATATACTTACTATCACACACTTGCCAGCTAAAGCTACCAAGTCACAAGTCACAACTGTGCACTTTGAAGAATAGTCAAATAGTTCCCAGAAAAAACTGAATATTTTTCCTTAAATTGCTCAGTGTCTACTTAGTGTAGCGGTTTGCACGTTTGTTTCACAAGTGAAAGCTCCCTGATTTGAATCCAGGGTAGGACATAGGCCTCTCGCACCATGGAAGGGTTGCATCAGTAAGGGAGGGAAGTATAAAAACTGTGCTAAATTACCTAACAGATTCATGGGGAAATGCAGTCAAGCATCTAAAGGTGATTTTTATTTTGTCTTAAATTGCCCATCCTGAGACTTGTGTATTAAAGGTATTTGGAGACTGATTTTAGATTATATTTTTTGTCTGTCCCTAGACAATCCCTGCGCCTTTTATTTTGTTTTTCAATACCAGCTGTAGGGGGAAAACAGTCATCCTCAGTGTCATTCAGCTGCTCTCCAGAGAGTCTCTCGTCCCAAAGTTGGATGCACACCAATGTATGGGACTGCAGTTGTTAACCATAGTAATTCTTCTGCTACGAGCTAGAGGGCAAGTTAAACCAGACCCTTCAGCAGCTGGAATCAGTATACTTTAATAATCCCAGGGGGGAAATTAGATCACAGATAGGTCAATCTAAATTAATGTGAATTAGAAAGATAGGCATTATGAAGATAAAAATATGTAAACGTGCCATTTGTAACATAAATACTCCAAAGTTAAACAATTCTGTATGCAGTATAAGCACGATATGGTAATAGAAAGTAGTCCAGGTGTCAAAGGGAAGAGCTGTAAAGTTTGATGGCCACAGGTAGGAGTGATTTCCTGTGGCATTCTGTGGTGTATCGTGGTGGAATGAGACTATTGCCGAATGTGCTCCTGTGCCTGTCCAGCACGTCGTGGAACGGATGTCAAGAATTGGCCAATATTGTCCCTAACTTGGACAGCATCCTACTTTCTAACACCACCAACAGAGAGTCAAACTCCACACCCACAACGTTGCTGGGATTGTGGATCAGTTTGTTGAGTCTGTTGGTGTCCGCTACTCAGTCTGCTGCCCCCAGCACACTACAGCATAGAGGATGGTACTGGCTATCACAGGCTCATTCAACATCCTGAGTATAGTCTGGGTGATATTGAAGGACCTCAGCTGTCTCAGAAAATAGAGACTGATCTGACCCTTCTTGTAGAGAGCTTCTGTGATTTTAGTGAAGTCCAGTTGTCAGTGTGTACACCTCCACTGTCTGCAACAGACCTCATGGATGGAAACGGGTCACCACTGTTCTGGTCCTTCTCATATCTATAACCAATTTCTTAGTCTTTGCCATATTAAGGTGCTCGTGGTTCTATAAGTTTCCTGCCAGAGCCCTGTACTTAGTACAGTATAGCTGTTATCTTTAACATTAATCTATGTTGTTTTCTTCAGATACAGCAAAGTCATAACATCCTGAATCACCACCCTCGCCCAGCTGAAGTTTCTCACACTGTCAATAACTTCCAAATCTTTAATAGTACAGAAACAGTTATTCAAGACCATCCTCCTTGTAAAGCTAGCTGTTTCCATCTGGTTTTCTGACTGTGGGATGTAGCTTAATATTTATTGTGAAGACCTTAAAGTAGTACTGATGTTCTCATGTAACTCAAAGCAGGAGTGTTTTTTTTTTTTTTTTTTAAAAAAAATTTTAAATTTTTTTTTCTTTTTAAAAAGATTTTTTTTTTTTTTTTTTAACAAAACGTTTAACTTTGTATTTCCTACTCAAGAACTTTGGCTTCTTTTATTACATGAAAGAAGAGACGTCTGTATGTAAAGCCCTGAGATCGCTTTTAAAAATTGCCTAACATGTCTGCTTCACAGTTTTAAATAATTATTTTTGGAAAGTTGCTGGATGATTCAGTGCATCATGTCATGCTTCAAAAGAAACAGGAAATGTTAAAGAGTGGTGAGATTTTCACATGATGTGCCCCTGTGAAGGTCATTTTGGAGAATGTTGTTTGTACTTCCTCCTGCAGCAGCTGTGGCCTTTGACCTGTGACACACACATACGCACAGACACAGAGTTTTTATGTTTTGGGGGGGTATTTGGACAGCACTTGTTAGTAAAAACATGGCCCTTTCTCGCTTGCTCGCACACAGTTTCCACGGCCTTGTCCAAGTTTTCACGGGCAGCTTAATGTTTGTGTGTTTGGACCAGGCGGTGCTTACTGACCTCTAAAAGCCTCTCTTTGCTGTTTCTGTCTGACCTGAATCTACCTCTTATCTCCTGCACTCTTTCATGTGTCATTACCACTGCATCTTTACTCTTGATATCTTGTGTCTCTGTCTGATTTTGCTTAGGAAGTTTGAAAAATGTACCTTTCTCACTGAAGTCAAAGTGATTTTAGCAATCAGGAAATGTTAACCATCCACACGAATCAAGATGATCTTGAAAATCTGTCACCATCTAAATTTAGAATAACAGGAAATTAGAATATCTATGTTGATCTGTGAGCAGGAGCCCAAAACTTGAAAGTATAACATATTGTGTGTTGCTTTATGAAATGATTGGAGCTACATTATTAGCTGATTCATTGATATACAAAAAACTTACTGTCATGTTATTTTCAAGATTTTATGTATGTTTTTGAACAGCTGCGAGAACTTAGTGAAGAGAAGCTTTGGCTGGTTCAGTCATGTTTAGTCATGCGAGACTGTGCAAGTTCCTCTTTATTTTAGTTATTTTGAGTTTGGTGTTGTTTTTGTGGAATGCTTCAGACTGTCATTGCAGTTGCTTCAGAAAACATTCAGATGGTTTCAGTTTTTGCACACTTGATGTTGTAGATAATTTCAGACAGATAAAAATATCAGTAGGGACCTTTAGCTGTGGTTTTCTCTGTTTTTTGGTAAGTTTCCAAAGCATTTTCATCACTGGCTTTGGAAGATTTATCCAAATTCCAAGCCCCTTTCACCAAGTAGGGTTGTGTCTGCCAAATTACCGATACAGATTAATCTGCTGTGGTGACCCCTTGGGAAGAACGCAAGGGAGCAGCCGAAGGTATATCCGAAGTTCTTTTGTAATTAACTCAGCATCCACCTTGAAATGCCTCTAGGGCATTTATTTTGGCAGGCATTTTGAAACATGAACTAAATTCACTTTAATTCTAATGTTCACCAGGACATATAAGCTACATATATAGAATTGCCAGTCAAATCTGATAGAAAAGTTTTGTGTCTTTGACTCAGAATTGGCTCTTTATGGGCAGGGGCCAGACATCCACCATCTTTACTGTGACAATATTCTCCTGTAGATTGCTACTCAGAATTCTTGTATGTAATCAAGTGTGAATGACAACAGGAGAGGGACCTTGCACTCAAAGTCTATGCAAAGATGGGTGGCTTGAGTTCAACATATTTCAGCTTTGGTTAAAAATGTACCAACAGTGCCAGTTGGCTTAGACTCCCACTGCCTGTGGATTTTCCTGACACCACCAACACTAAGAAATCCTTGCCATTCGTGGGCAGCCAGGAGGGTGTGATTCAACTTCTGCTATCCATCCTTTTATCTTCCATGTCTCAGAAGTCTGGTCCAAGTAGCAGTGGTTCCTTTCCCATAGTTCCCCTTGGGGGATCTCAAGGTGTTCCTAGGCCTCTCTTTTCTATAGAGACTGAGGAGAAAAATGAGAGAAATCATAGGGTAGATCTAAGTTTTGAAAATATGTTACTATAACTTGATTGACAGCTGTACTCGTCCTCTCACTGGCTGTTATGAGCTTGGTGTTTGGGTTGAACACACCATTAGAATGTCTCTGGTTATCTAATTCTTTCTGGTCGCTTCATCAGATTAAATGGGAAGCATCCGTGAACCACTGCTCTGCTGTTTCTCCAAAGCGGTTCTGTAGGGGTTAAGTCTAGGCTTTGGCTGACCCCTCAATAGCAGTTGGAGACGGATGGTCAACTCTAGTAACTCTAGTACCTCTAGTACCTATAGTACCTATTTTCCACTGGTGCAGTGCCTTTCCCATTTCCTAATTAGATACATTTTTTGCTAACTTTATCAATGGCTATGTAGTAGGGTCGGGGAAAAAACAGACACGATCACGATATTTTGCATGGCAATATTGTATCAGTACAGCAATACCAAATATCAATATCTTATTATGTAAATTGAAAATACAATTTTAACTTTTCGTCCACCTACATCATTTACATCTACTTTGAAATTCTTCAGTTGATGAATAACTTTTGTTGTATAAGTTGCACTGTTCAGAGTATCTGTATTTGAACAGTAGCTCACACATCATCACATTAAGTTGGACTAGACTGTATTGTGAACAGTTCCATTGGCCATTTATGACAGGTTTCATTGAGGGTGTTGGTCAATCTGTCTGCTTGACAGTCCTATTTGACCATAATAAAAATGACTGATGTGAGAGGCATAGGCTGAGAACTTAATCTTAGTAGACAAAACAGATATTGACAGTTTTTACCTTTGGGGCGTAATTTGCAGCTAAAAACAGATACATCACAGTGTATTTGATTGCAATACTCGCCAGTTATGAGTTAATTATTGTGATAATATCGTATCGTGGGGTCTCTTGTGATTCACACTGCCTGTATGTAGGGACTACTGCAGTAAATTCTCTTTGCAGCCCACAGAATCTTCCCATGTAAAATGTCAATTTTATTTAATTAAAAATTAAATCTAAATATCAAAACTCAGTGTGTGAGAAGCAATTAAAATAACAAACATATAAAACAAGTAAAATTTGTCACAGATTCATATAAATGTAACGTCTGATTTCTGCTTCCCTGTGTTAAACTAAATTTAGAAGCATAAGCTAGCAAACCCATGAAATGTACCTTTCAGCTGCTCCCTTGTATTCTCCACCAAGGGGTCGCCACAGCGGATTAATCTGCATTGGTAATTTGGCAGAGGTTTTACACCGGATGCCCTTCCTGACACAACCCTCCATGGTGAGAGGGGCTTGTGTCCCCACCTGGAATCGAACGAGGGACCTTTCGCTTGTAAGGCGAATACACAAACTAGTACGCTACCGGGGACACTGGACACTCCTCTAGCAAACCTATAAATACTAAGCAGATACCATTGCCAAGAGATCTGTCTGCTTAGTTATTGGTTATATTCAAAGACATGCATGATAGGCTAATTGGTGATTCTACATCAACCAGGGATGAGAGGTAGATGAAGTGCTTGAAGTCATTAGAATAAAGCACTGTCTGAATATATAGTTAAATGTAGCTTTTAGTCTAAAGTGCTTTGGATAGACGGACTATACAACTATATATTTCTATAGAAACGTGGGTACATTAACATCAATCAGTCAACATTACTTAATTCTTTTGTCATTCCTGAAACATACCAAACATTTGTTGGCTCCTGTTTTTTGCAGCCTTGCAGTTCATCTGGCTGAAGGACCAATGAGCTCGTGCCATAGCAAGGAATCTGTCTACCTGTCCATTTACAATTCACAAGAACTGCTGCTACTCCTCCGAGAGTATTAGTCAGATTTTAGGGAAACTTGCATATAGTGATCACCCAAATTGTGCTCAAGGTCAAGATCATGGCCATATTTGTTGTTTTTTTGGGCACTTTTTTTTTTGCTTCTCCAGAGAGTATAAATGTGCATGTCAATGTCATAAAATGAGTGTTCGGATGTTCCATCATGTAGATGCTGTCATTAGGTTTATTTATGATATGGTAATGTCTCAAGCGAGGTTGGGGCCAGTCCAGAACTAGAGCCATTGTCCTGGATATGACTGTTTGCAAGCCTCTTTGACTCCTCACTGGATTTGAATTATAATTAGTTTGTGCAAAGTAACTTATCATTTGCTTTCCCACATGATTGATATTCTGGCTACATCACTATAAATTATTTAACTTTGGATTTATATCTACTAGTGAGGAACAAACATGAGACTCTATGGGAAAAAAAATTCTAGACTAGATCAATAGATTAGTTTTTTTTATCAGGCATAGAACAGCTTTCATTTGTCACGTAGTTTAAAGGAAAAATGGGTAAACATTTCCAGTTTATAAAAATTTCCCTAAGTTGATGTTTGCTTCTTTCTCACCCACCAGTTAACGTGCTAGATCAATAATACTACTGACTCATTACCTTAACAGATTTACAGTGCTTGTGACCAAACTATCAGGTCACACTTCATTAATAGTTTCCTGGTTCTTGAAATCATCCTAAATGAAGCTGGGAAACTCTTTATCACAATGAGCAATGTATTATAAACACACCTAAAGCACTTTACATTTGCTTAAACATTAACCTGAAATGCTTTTTTTTCAAATCTGGGAACTGGTTTTGTTTGCATTTGTGTAATTCCTGAATGTCATTAACTGATAGCTAAAATTAAAATGTTCAGACTGCGTGTCTAACCTGACCAGTAGTAAAACAGTAACTGGAGCTGTTTTTTGACTGAAAGACCGTTTCAGTTTCTGTGGCTTCCAGTTTTGTAAAAAAAACAAAAAACAAAAAGAGACTTTAACAGTTACTTGGAAGCCCGTATGGTCGGTAATGATTGAGCTAGTGTTGATTATTTAACTTCCTCCTCTTATCCGACTATTTTTCTTCCACCACACCAAGTCAGAAAGGTCAAAATGTGAACGCTCATGTTCACGTAATCCCGCTTTTATAGTAAAGTTTACTCATTTTCTGTTTATATTATTCTAGCATAAAACTAAAACCTTCACCTGTACATACCAGTCAGTTATAATGGTTTTTTGGTACAGGTGAATAAGTCTGTGTTTTCATTTGGATCACAAAGTTCCTGCTTGATGTCTGTCCCTGATTTTTGTCCTTTTCAATTCCTCAATATTCAGTTATAGTTGTGAGACTATAAGAGCAGAAATGTACCCTGGGAACTTATTTTTTTACCATCTATAACTTTCAGATTGAATTTTGTTTAAGATGTCAGACCTCCATTTCCACATCCTGTAGCCATAGTGATGTGCAGTGTGGAAACTGGAAGGTAGTCATGTAATTGTATATTTTATGAAGCCGTGAGAAATGTTACTTTGATACTTTGAAGATTCTCCAAGATATAGGTCCTCGGAGTACATGGGGGAAATTTTGAAATTTGGCACTTTGTTTTTTCAGCCCTTATGACTTCATAAGCCCAGGAGAGTACCACATTAAAGTTTCAGAACTGAAAACCACATTTAAGCTCTCTTCACACCAAGTGTGAACTCTTGTTTTTATTCACTATCATATAGTAGTTTTAGCAGGCTGGATGATTGATCTGTTTTCTGAAAAGTTACTGGAGAAAACTTAAAGTGCCTGCTGGATGAACTTTTAAGGCTTGTAAGATGGGTGGCTGGTCAAAACAAGTTACCTCATTTGGAAGGTGTCCTTTTAGCTACATTTTGATAACAGGCTCTGCTTGTCTTTGTTTGCAGAGCAAATGGAAAAACAGTGTGTAGAATAACATTACATTTTATTTTATGTATTTTGCTGTGTACACAGGTGTGTGCTACTATTCTATGCAACTACCGTTGATTGTACTGCTGTCTGTCCTGGCTAGGGCATGCTTGCAAAAGAGATTTTTAATCTCAAGAGTCATATTATCCACTTTAAATAACAGTCAAATCCATAATAAAATAAAAAGTCACAACATATACAGGACTAGGTACTAAACTTCAGTAGTCTTTTTATGTCTTTAGCATTAAGTAGTCAAACAGGTCAAGCAGTGAAAACTGACACCAAATGTTTAGTCAGATTCTTCCTGTTATTAAATTTAGATTATGTTCAGAGGTGTTTTTATATAATCAAGTATGTGAGCTTGATGCCTGTTGGGTTTTGTACTGCTGTGTGCTATGACCTGGAAATAGACAGTCCAGTGCAAAAGAAGCACACTTGGTAATTCAGCAGCTTGCAGAACTTCTGCAGCAATAACTTGCACTGATCATTTTCTGTATGACTTTACCAGTCTCTCACATTGCTGTGGAAGAATTTTGGCCCACTTTTCTTTAAAATCTTACTTCAGTACATTGAGATTTTCATTTTGTTTATGCGTGGCTCTCTCAAGGTCCCACCACAGGATTTCATGCCAGTCGAGGTCTGGATTTTGACTGGGCCATTGCAACACTTTGTTCTTTTTCAGCCATGTAGATTTGCTGCTGTGCTTGGGATCACTGTCCTGTTGCATGACCCACTTGAAGCCAACTTTAGCTATCAGATAGACGGCCTCACATTTGACTCTAGAATACATTATACAGAGGAGTTCATGGTCGACTCAATGAATGCAAGGTGCTACGGTCCTGTGTCTGCAAAACAAGCTCAAATCAGCACCTCTCCACCACTGTATGAATTTGCTGGGACGCGCAGTTAAATGTTTCAGAGCAGCAAACTGCCAAAACTCCTCCTTTTATAGATGTGGTCATCCTGGCTGACGATCAGTTAGTCAAGTGCATTTCATTAGCAGCACCTGGCTGCTACTTACTCTGTTAATTTCTATGGAAGTACTAAGGGTGTACTTAGTTTTTCACAGGACTACAGAGACTACTCCCACGCTGAAGATGATAAAATCTTTCACCCTTTTAGCTTTTATACTTTATCAGACTAACTGCTAAACTAGAACAAGTATCATTCAGGGATTGTGGGACCAGGTTGCCATGCAACAAAGCAGCGGGAGCTATTGTCACTGTAACTACAGACTTCACATTTCTTTTTGGTTTTACGATAATTCTAACTTAGACAGGTCAAGATGCTGGACCTTTTCTTTTTTTGCCATGTGGCATTTTGTTGCAAATGTTTACATCACTGCGGTTATGAATATTTCACAGGTGTAGATAACAATATATGCAAGCCAAACCATATATGAAATGTTCCTTTTTCTGTGAAGACTGACGTCGTCACAGTTTATGCTTTAGATGTTTCTATTTTGGGGTTCAGCTTTTTTTGGTTACCAAACCTTTTTGCTGGAAAAACAGAACAGAGCCAGCTCTGTGTTGGTGGAAACGCCTCCTTGACTGATGTGTTTTCCCCCAAGGATGACCTAAGTGTGTTTGCTGTTGAACTTCAGGAGCTCCAGCTTTCATGTATTTTCCCTCTAAACTACCCAAACATGCTGAACTGCTCAGACACCGAAGAATATTAAAAGGACCACCTGGGCAGGAGCTTTTTAGCCTGGGAATTCTATTCCTGTTTTTATTTCCCATTGGTGTTTTGCTTTATTTGCTTGTTAAAAAACTTATTCTGCTTTCTTAGAGCACGGAACAGTAGATTTTGGTTTATAAGAAGCATATAGCATCTGCACAGTTATTACAGAGAAAGCAAAGTAAAAAAAAATCTACTGTGATCTTTATGTAGCCTACAGCTTAATGTTCTGGGAGGACAAAGAAGCATATTTTGTAATTCTACATGTAAAAGTGTCAGAAACTCTGTGGTCTGAAAGGCACAGGTCACCCGACACTTAAAATATTCAGAATATCAATATGAACTTCAAGGGCCAGATTTGTCAAGGGATAACCACTCTACTTCTTTGTTCTCTGCTTAAATTTAAAGAAAGGGATTTAAAAATGTTTGCGCTCTATGTTCATACAGGAGACTCTCATGAGAGGAAAAAAAATAAATGATTATCTAATGTTAATTAGTCATTTGGGTGAAACAAGAGAGAGTGTGCTTGCTCAAAGGTAAACTGTTAACTGGGAACAAAAACAACTTTCAGGGCACGCTGCTAAAGAAATGTCTCAATAAATACGTGTTGGACAGGAAAGAGGAAGGAAAGTTTCTGCCTGTGTCCCTCTTGGGAAGCCATATGGCTCTTTATCTTATTTCTTACATCATAACTGGTAGATAAACAGCCACTTTGAGGACTTCCTTATCAGATTAAAATTAATTATTAGGTAGGCAATTGTGTCCTCCCTGCATGACATATGATATGGTACTAAAGGCGTTGTTAGTAAATGTGTGGTTTATATAGTATCGGTAACATGTTGCTTTATCATTTTAATAATTTTTCCTTTTTATTTTGAGTTTTACAGTTTAATGCTTGCACTTTTTTAGTGCTGCAGTTAATGATCGTTTTCATTTTCAGTTATTTATTATATCACCAAAAAGTGGGGATATGACGGAATTATCAGAGCCGCCAGAACAAATCCTTAGTGCGAGCGCAATGATGCAAAAACTAGGATTTTGAATTTCGCCACAATGATGGACATCCATGAGATGTGAAACTGTTTAGAGTTTCACCGATTTTGAAAATGGGGATTGGCCACCAGGTGGTGTTTTCCCATCTTTTAAAAAAATATTTTAGATTAAGCCGTTGTGGTGACCCCTTGGTGGAGAATATACATTTTCTTTTTTAGTCATATCTCTGTAGCTATTGGTCAAAGCTGCACATAACAAAAAACAATTTGATTTTGGAATCATGTACTTTCATGGTGATATCATGGGGCTGCTGTGGCTCAGGAGGTAGAGCGGCTCGTCACTCAACAGGTCGTCAAAAAGTTGACGGTTCGATCCCTGACTTCTCCATTCTACATGTCGAAGTGTCCTTGGGCAAGACACTGAACCCCAAATTGTTCCCGATGTATCACATCGGAGTGTGAATAGTTAATTGCACTTAAGGCTTAGAATAAAACGCTGTATGATTGTGTGTGTGACTGGGTGAATGGGGCTTGTAGTAAAAAGCGCTTTGAGTGCTCAGATAGAGTAGAAAAGCACTTTATAAGTACAAGACCATTTACAATCATGTTGTGTCGTCTGCTATTGTCGCTGCTGAAATTGGTAAAGTTTCAGGGATATTATGAAATCAACTTCACTGCTGCATATGTTGGTTCTTAATCATCCAGTTTGCGTAAAAAATACAAACTGAGCGTGGCATCTAGCCTCACATCACTTCAAGTTGTGTCAGGCCAGGATTCATGAAGAAATTTATATACCTTTAGTGGTCGCATAGTGTCCCCGTAGTGTAGTGTAGTGGTTTACACATTCACCTTACAAGTGAAAGGTCTCTGGTTTGATTCCAGGTGAGGACACAAGTCCGTCTCACCAAATTACCAATGCAGATTAATCTGATGTGGCAACACCTTGGGAGAATTTCAAAGGAGCAGCTGAATAGAATAGAATAGAATAGAATAGAATAGAATAGAACTTTATTGATCTCACAGTGGAGAAATTCACTAGTTACAACCGCCTAAAGTAACACACAGTGAGGTGCAAGAAGTTCACACTTTAGTATAAATAAAAGTCAAAAATAAGGGCAACAGTTACCTTTAGCGGTTGCGTAGTGACCACAGAGAGCTAATTGCTTACAGTCCTTTATATGTTTTATACTATTGTAAACAGAATCTATGAGGCATTTGATAGCAGCTCCACGGTATCTGGGTTAGGGGTCTTGAACCTGAAGATCTAGAGCCACATGCTGCTCTTTTGCCCATTTCCTATGGCTCCCTGTGGCTTGCACAAGAAAAACTAGATGAATAAGAAATGTATCGTTTTTTTTCTGAACCTCAGTTCCTTCGGTTAGTGCGCATGTAAACACATATATGCTCGTTGTGCTGAGCCATGTAAAAAATGACTCAAATAAAATGGCTTTATAAAGCTCAAATATGTTTTGCAACATACAGATTTTTGTGAGTACATTACGTCACTTAGACCACTGATGGTACTGACTGCACTTGTTGTTAGTTTCTTTTTGCATTTTTTAATGAAAATAAGATTTCTTAATTGTTTGTCCATCACTCACCCACCCCTACCCTTTTTGTGACAAGAGTCTAAACTCAGGTACGTTTAAATTACAGTGATCACAGAAAAAAACAATTAATTACATTCTACAAACTGAGACTATTTGACATTTCCGTCTGATAGATTAATAATCCATTACTCACTTATTGTCATACACCAGGAAACGCCACAGTGAGTGTCCAAGTTTCAACAAAAAAGTGACATGAACAAAAACTATGTTCAAAGCTGTTTACACCCACGCGGTTATTTCAAATGGCAGTGGCAGTTTGGGACAGGTGTGCTGGGAATTACAGTGAACTTGATTAAGGGAATGATAAAGAAGTTCAGCATGTTGTCATCACCAGTTATGAAACAGCTCTCAGGATGCTGAGATTTGAAGCCAAGATAAACCCACACAGCAGGTTTACACAGAGGTCTGAGCAGTCAGACTGACACTGATGTGTTTAAGGACCATTGAAATGTTGATGGAAATATTTCAGACCCTGTTGTATTTATCATAACTCTACTGGACATGCTAACTTCGCACTTTTCACCTTGTTTGAGGGGATGTGGGGTACAAGGTTAGGGAATGTGGCTGTTGAAATGAAATGGAATTGTCCTTTGTTGGGTATTTTTACAGCTCTTTTCTTCTTTTAAGGATAATTTTGAGCCCCAGCATGCTGATTACGTGCTTCATGTTTTTATTCATCTTCTATTGGGTGTTGGTACACGGGGTCTAAAACAAGCTGTTTTAGCTCCTCTCCCTTTAAGTCTAATTTGTTCTGATTGGCTGCTATTTGTAAACAGAGATGGGTGGAGCTTCTGTGCTCACAGCCAGAGCTGTGTGTCTGAGATGACCATATTAGGACCGTAACCTCTCTGTGATGTCATACAGATCCAATAGTAGAAAAAACTAAGAAACTGCATGCTTAGAGCAGTCTGAAGCCTGAACTTTTGGTTTGCTCAGATTACAATGCATACATTTCATTGTTCAAAATTTTGGTCATGTTTAAAATGAGCATCTGCCATAATATACCATGTGACAGAAAATCTGGAAAATCAGGATGAGCCTACATGAAGCTCTGCTGGGTTTTATTCAGCCTCCTACTAGTTTTACTTAGGGGTGTAACCGTTCACCAAATCCACAGTTGGATTCATACTTTAATTTCTGGGCCTCAGTTTGGGTGTTTGTGTTTGTGTTATTTTGCCTGTTCAGAACCGTTACACTCCTATGGATTAAACTTTTGTCATTTCAGCTGTTAGTTATACTTTTGCTAGTGTTGAAACATTATTTTTTGTGCCACAGAGGGTTTGTTTTTCTTCAGTTAGACATGCGTCATGGTTGGTTTTAATATATTGTGTGTAGCGGTAGCAGCAGTATTGTCCCCAGCAGGCTTTTTATACTATTGTACAGAGAGTTATTGTCATACACTGGATCTCTCTTTTCTCTTTTCTGCATTCACACTCTCTCTCTCTCTCTCTCTCTCTCTCTCTCTCTCTCTCTCTCTCACATCCTTTTTTTTTGCCTCACTGCACCAAGCGAAAAGTATCATTAGACAGTAACTGCCGTATTTGCTGACAGGGTGTGGCAACATTGTGGGTACTGTGTGTGCTCGCCTGTGTGTGTATTCTTTTTTTAGTTCAGAGGAAACTCAACCAGGATCATAGGAATATCATACGCTTCTGTGAGGGTGTTTATGAAATGTTCTTCCAAGCAGTTTGGAAGAGTTTGAGGACAAAATGTGAGTGTGTGTCATGCTGTGTGTGTGTGTGTGTGTGTGTGTGTGTGTGTATGTGTGCCTTGCATAACAAGTGCTTGTGGGGGCCATGAGGTCAGGACTTGAAACACTGAAACATATGTGTCACTTTGAGGGCCAGACATGCACTCACCGACCCCTTTGTTAGATACACCTAGCTAGTACTGGTTTGTGTCCCCCTTTTACCTTCAGAACTGCCTTAATTCTTCATACATAGATTCAACAAGTTGCCAGAAACATTGCTCAGTGGTTTAAGTCCATGATAGCGTCACACAACTGTGGCAGTTTTTTTTTTTTAATTTTATTTTTTTGCTGCACATCAATGATGCCAATCTCCCATTCCATCAAACCCAAAGGTGCTGAGATCTGGAGACTGTAGAGGCCACTTGAGTACGGTGAACTAACTTACTGTCATGTTCAAAAAACCAGTTTGACATTCTAGAAGCAGCCATTAGGAGATAGGTATACTAGTCATAAGGGATGGACGTAGTCAGCAACAATATTCAGCCAGGCTGTGGTGTTCAAACGCTGCTTAGTTCATACTAAGGGGCCCAAAGTGCACCAAGAAAACTGCCACAACGCCATTACACCAGCACCCACAACCGTTGATTTGAGGTAGCATGGATTCACGCTTTTGTGTTTACTCCAAATTCTGACTCTACCATGCCACTGTTGCAGCAGAAATTGAGACTCATCAGACCAAACAATATTTTTCCAGTCTTCTATTGTCCATTTGTAGCACCTGTTCCCTGTGTGGTCTTCTGCTGCTTTATCCCATCTGCTTCAAGGTTTGATGTGTTTTGCAATCAGAGATGCTCTTCTGCATACCTTGGTTTTAACGGGTGGTTATTTAAGTTACTGTTGCCTTCTTATCAACTCAAAGCAGTCTGGTCTGCTCTGACCTTTGCCCATGTGTGACCCAGATCTGATTTGTCTATAACAGTCTGAACAGCGCAGATCCAATTTTTTTTTATTCAGGCTGCTTAAATATGTGGTCCTAAATCGGAGGCACAGCTGATATTTTTGAAAGTGTCCTCAGTCTGAACAGTCATCACATTTCATCTGATTTTTACGTCCTTGACGTGGGACAGATGTCATAATTCTGCATCGGAGGAGGCGAGACGCTGCAATATCAAATGTCAACAATACAAAAAAACAAGGCATAACAGACAGCGTTGATGGAGCTAGTCAGTGGAAAGAAAGTGAAGTTTTACTCACATGCTGACATGTAGAATCCATATTTACTTCGGTAAAGACACCATCTTGTGTGACGTCACAGCTTCTTCTGTGCATGTGCGTCACTTCAGGACTGTAGACCGTTCACACTGAAGTCTGATAGCGGTCGCATTTAAATTATAACGTGAATGCAAACAAATCGGATCTCAGCAAAAAATCAGAATTGCCTGCAGAAGAAACGTAGTGTAAATGTCTAAATGCATTGAGTTACTGCTCTGTGATTGGCTGATTAGGCAGTTACCTCAATGAGCACCTGAACAGGTGTCTGCTCATGTAACGAAAAGTTGCTTAGCAATTATTTTTCCACAGACTGTGGAAAAATAATGGAGTTATTAAACTTTAAAAAAGAAAAGGGTTAAAAAATAGATTTTGTTAAACTTCGACCACGCGAAAAACTAAATGTGATGTAAACCTGCCACAGTCTGTCAGGAAGTGAATTTCTGTGATCCTTTTATCTTAATAATTGTTGGACCCTACAGTCATAATTGAAATTAAGTGGTAAATGGCTATTGCTTTGCTACTTACTCAAAGTGCTTGTTCCTACAAGTCTCATTCACTCACACCCACACATTCAGTGCTTTATGCCTTAAAGTGCTTTTGGACATGTATATAGATGATGTAAGTTAACACCTGTAACTGAAGCGAAACATATAGTTTCCTCTGAATGGCAACAAAAAAAGCTTTGGGATTGCCAGACTTGTTTTATGTCCACCATTAATGCGACAGGCCACCCTTACCCATGATAGATCACCTTAGACGCGATTAGATAAAAGCAACTGCAAAAAATGAGTAAAGTAACTCAGAAAATGTCAAACATCGTTTGTTTGCAGGAACTTTATGTTGTCATGCGATCGACTGTCAAAAGAAGGTATGCAGACAAAACCAGAAAGACGAGCAGCAGTAGATTTGATCCATAACTGTTTTAAAATCAAGGAAGAACACCACAGAGATCAAAAACTACAGATGTGACTGAGTTTACAGAGCATTCAGAATAAGAAGGAGTTGTACGCCGCAAACCGCTCATGAGCTCTGAAAGTGAGATGTCGACAGCAGCGTTCGGAGATGTGATTTTGTATGTGTGTAAAGCACACACTCTTCAGCTGTTTTGGTGTAGGAGAACTTCTGTTTATTGATGGAATCAATGAATCGGAAAGAAAAGAGGCAAATTTACATTAACTGCTACGAATCGACATACTCAGTTCACTCAGGCTAATGATATTTTTGATGATATTCTTTATATGGTATGTAGGGGTTAGGGTAGCCTTCTTCTGAAAAGAGAAAATAATATTTTTGTGTATTTCACAAAAAAGTTACCAAGATAGAGTAAATGTACCTTTGGTTGCTTCCTTGTTTTCTCCCCAAGGGGTCGCCACAACGGATTAATCCACATTGGTAATTTGACAGCGGTTTTACACCGGATGCTCTTCCTGGCGCAACCCTCCATGGTGGGAGGGGCTTGTGTCCCCACCTGGAATCAAACCAGGGACCTCTCGCTTGTAAGGTGAATGTGTAAGCCACTACATTACAGGGACGCAAAGTTACCAACTTCAAGTGAAGATGACATTTCTTTTAGCTTCACCCTCTGCTCAGCTGTGATCCTACTCTGCTGCATGTGCTGCAGACAGCTGAGTGTAAGCAAGTCTGAGCTGCTGTTTAACAAACTATGCGATACCATTTTGTAAATAACATTTTCTCATATTGGACAACATGTATGCTCATTCTAGAACTGAAAATATTGATATGTATTGGTTGGGCTATATTGGTTGCCAGTTATAAACTTACAGAATAAGACGCTGAGCTTTATGAGCCCAGATCCACGCCCAGAGAGTGCCAGTGGATGAGTCAAGAGTGCTGTAAAACACAGGGGTGTGAATGTCAGTCTGATTTTCTCACAGTGGTGTTTGTGAATTATTGATTTATTCATGAACATGGATGCAGTGTAACAAGTTGTGATTGACAGCCAGTGAGCATTTCCTGAATAATACTCCTTTTTGACACTCAGAAGTGGTTCAGTAACAGCCAAAATGTGCAAAAATAAGTTCATGTTTTATTTATTATGTCTTGAAACTAGGAATTGAGCCCATAAAGTCATCAGGGAAGTATTTACTGAGCTCCGAGATCAAGGGAATTGAAGGCTGTTTTCCTACAATTGGAAGCCTTTTTGCAACTGCAAGAGTCGTCCCCCCTATCAGCCACGAAAAAGAATGCAGGAGTGTCATCACAAGCCCTAATCCAAGACCGTGGAGTATTATTCTTTCTAACTTCAGGGCAAGAGACTTGAGAGCTGAATGACATCTAGGGCTGCAAGTATAGAAATACTAGACTGGAAGAACCAGCGTTACATGGTTAGCAGAGGCTGCAGTGTTAAAATAGGAGCGAGGGGGTTCTTTCTTTCTGAGACAGAAGAAAAATGAAAACAAATCGAAAAGAAATACTTATGTGGTCCGCCTTAGTAAATTCTGTGTGTCAGAAACGGTGTAATACTAGAACACTGTAACTTTCTAGATATTACACTATCAAGTATCTTAATACTTTTTTGTATGTGGAATATTTTACTTTGCAAAATAAAAACCCTGTGCTTTGACATTCTGTCTCTAAACAATTAAATCTATATGTTTAGGTGTGGCTTGAGTGTCCAGATATTTTACAGGATCGTTTTGCTATTTAACATTAAACTAACAGATGTTAAATATCTTCCAACTGTTTTATTTGCACTAATGTGCTACAGTACTTCCTGCTTACTGTCTGTGAGTTATGCAAATAACGATATCATTGAACCAATACGAGACTCACAGTTGTGTTAATTCAATTTCTAAAATATTGCAAAATAGTACAGGATGATGTTTCCTTCAACACAGCAACATTTTCTTTGATTCTTCAGAAATGTTTAAATTTGATAGAAAACCCTGTTTGGTGCCCTTTTTTCTGGTGCCAATTTCAAGATCAAACTAAGCATAAAACATGCAATTTTTCCATGTACAAGTTGCACTGTTGTGCCTGTTTTCAGTCACAACTGTGGATGGCTGGCTTCATTTAAGCATGATGCAAAACTTTGCTCACGTAAAAGCCAAAATGGTAATATTCCAGTGTAAGTGTTGCTCTTTAAGTTTAACAGCTGCAGCAGTAGTGTTTAGGAAATGAGTGTAAGAACTCAGATAAGTGTGTGTGTGTGTGTGTGTGTGTGTGTGTGTGTGTGTGTGTGTGTGTGTGTGTGTGTGTGTGTGTGTGTGTGTGG
>VUQH01000210.1:62499-72701 GCA_015106775.1 Etroplus canarensis | reverse complement strand
ATGGATGCTCCTACAATGAAGATGTGGATGAAGGAACTTTCTGAATGTTTTGGACTGGAAAGACTAACATACATTGCCAAGGGCAAATGAAAAGACTTTGATAAACTCTGGGAACCATATATAAATATGATGACAAATGAAAGTGTTAGATTTTTCTGAAATTATTTAAGAATGCTGTAAAACGTAGCCCCCATTTTCTTTCTTTCCCCCCCCTTTTTTTTAATATTATTTTTTTAATATTATTATTATAATTATTATTATTATTATTATGTTTATTTATTTATCTAATTTTTTTGTTTTTTTAATTTATTTTTATTTTTTCTATTTTTATTTTTGTGAAATAATTTTGAAAAAGACAATAAATATATTGGCAAAAAAAAAAAAAATATTACATGTGTGCTGTGAAACCAATCACATGAGGGTAGACAAGGATCATACCACCAAGCAGGGCAGAGGGCAGGGGTGCAGAAAAGGAGAGTGAGGACTACGGTAGATGTATCAAATAATTTAAGTGATATATGTGTACACCTACACATTATGAGTCAAAAGAGCACAAAATTTGACTGAATTATAAAATCTATGAGAGCGTATGAGAGATTATAAAATTTGTGTGTGTGTGTGTCTGTGTGTGTGTGTGTGTGAGAGAGAGAGAAAGAGAATGAGAGAATGAGAGAAGGGTGAAATATGTCTCAAAGTTGCAAAGAAACACTTAGTATTTCGCACTTCTGACCCTTTTTGGCCTCCACTTTGACTGCTGGGTCAAACTGACCCAAACATGTAATATAAACATGCAGGGAGGTGGGGAGGGTGGTTTGCAAGTATGTAAAATGAACTATTTTCATTTTATATGTTGATTACCCTTATTAAGCCAAGCAGAAGAAGTTTCGCACTGAAAAAATACTTTTAACTATATATTTTTAAAAATTTTATAACTTTAAAAAGACCCGCAGCATAACAGAGGGTTAAACTCCTCATGAACAATGTCATGTTTTCTCAAAAAGCTTTTCAGTTTGTTTCGGAGGAAGAGGAAGCTGCGTTTAAAGAAAGAGTACAGTCATTCTGTCAGGTTGGAAAATGAGCTAAAAAATCACCTGGAAGGCAATGTTTAGGTGTAAAAACCTCTAAAATACGAGCATTTTGTTGATGTTTCTGTAAAAAGTCTATATTTTTATTCTTACAGTCTATTGGATAAGTATTGCATGATTCCGTTCAAAATAATCCTTATTTATCTCTCTCGAGTGACCTGATCCCAGCCCAGTGTGGGGCAAAGAGTATGTTTGTATGATACAATAAGGGGCATGTTAATATTGCTGAAAGTTAGTCTGAGATAGAAAAACCTAAATAAAAACCCTTCAGGTTAAAGGTTTGGCAAAAATCATGAATAACATAAAATATATAGTTATATATTTTTTTTACTGAGTTTGACTTTCCCCACTCCCTTACTAAGCAAAAACACTAAGCTAAAGTTTGTGTGATAATTTCATACAGTTGTGTAAGAGCTGTGAACCTGAGACGATTCTGTACAGGAGAATCATCAGGAGCTTGTATCACATCCCATGGAGTTGGTCTCCCCTTTGCATCTATAACAGCATCAATGCTTCGGGGAAGGCTTTCTTTAAGATTTTGGAGTGTGTTTGCAGGAATTTTTGCCCATTTGTCCAGAAGAGGATTTGTGATGTCAGACAGTAATGTTGAATGAGAGGGCCTGGCTTCCTTTTCCTCTTGCTTTTTCTCTATCTTTCTGTACTTCACACATTACAATAAATTGTGATGGATCATGAACTGGATGAGCTACTATGTCATTAATTTTAAAGCTTAAATTCTTGCATATTATATCATTGCTTCCATGGGTTCTCTCCAGGTATCAGAATCAGAATCAGAATATTTTATTAATCCCAGGTGGAAAATTGCTACTATTTACAGCATGGCAGTCAGGAATAATCCAGGTAGGGGTGGTTTCCTGTGGTGTTCAGTGATGCAGGTGGGATGAGTGCATTGAGGTACCCCGGGTTAATCCCACAGTCCAAAGACATGCAAAGGGGCTGGGTTAACTAGTGATTCTAAAATGACCATAGATGTGAATGTGAGTGTGAATGGTTGTCTTTCTCACTGTGTTGGCCCTGCTATGGAGTGGCATCCATGGTGTACACCCCCTGCAACCCTGAACTGGATAAGTGGAAGGAAAAAGATGGATGGACGGATGGCTGACTGGCTGGCTGGATGGATGGATGGCTGGCTGGCTGGATGGATTAATGATGGATGGATATATATTGTCTAACTGAAAAGTTAACAACACTGAGAACTAAATCAGCCCCATCACTTAAGTGGCCAGAATGAAACACCTGGTCTAGTGAGGCAGGAGCATAGCTAGTAATGAAGAGCTCAGGGAAGTGAATAGAATATTCGTGTTGGATTTTGACCACTGTATACACAGTGAGCAATAATAAACAGTAACTTGCAAGCAAAAATATCGGCATTATAAATATTAACTGCTCGATTTAAACAGACTATAATATTGTAGCTCAGTCAGCTCGAACAAAAACAATGACATGGATCAACCAGGAGATGGAGGTAAAGTCCCTCCAGTGTCCAGACCTAAGCAAACACACACACACACACACACACACACACACAGAAAATGTTACTTGGCCATGGCCATTCTGTAATTTGAGAAGCACTGTCAATTTTACAAAATAAATTATTTTTTTCCAAGAAAAGGCTGAAGCAATCCGATAAAATGCTGACTGAAAGGTGACATGCTGACATAAAAAAATCCAGGATGAATGTGCTTCTGTTTAGCCCAATGGAAGCTAAAAATTTAAAAGGTTATCTTGAAGACAGTATTCACTTTGCAGCAGAAAACAACAAGCCTCACTGCAAATGTATTTTTAGCTTTGGAAAATGAGACAGAGGCTACCGGTTATCTTGGAATTTGATTAGTTATAGGAAAGAAATCCACTGACAGGAGGCGGATGAGCACTTTTTATCTTCACAGTGTGTTAAAGGGATGCATGTTCCAAAGTAGTTGATGACAGAGAGAGAAAAGAAGTGTTCAGGTGGTGTTTATAGACAGCATCACTGCCTCGTTTTCTCGTTTCTCTTCCTCCCTCTGTTCTAACTCTCATTTCCAGCAAAGATACAAATCAAAGTTAAAAACAAAAAAAAGACAAAGCCTGACAGAGCAGCTGGTGTGTAGGTATGCGTTTAAAGTGTTTTTAAAGCGTCTGAATCCATCCTCGTGTCTCTGACCTCTGTAGCACATCCCCCGCCAGCTGCACAAGTGACCTTCTAGGCAGCAGTTGATCTCTCTTTTACTTTCTGTCTGTTTGCTTTCTCCTGTCAGAGCTCTTTGAAATAATAAGCTCATAGTCAGTTTAGAATCAGAGACACGTCCTTTATACTGAATAGTGAATGCTGAGATGAGTTTGAGTACATTTTTTTCTGCCCATATTCTGCCTGAGTATTGACCTGCAACCTTTTCTCTGTTTGCTTTACTGCCTTTCTGTAGAAAACCATGTCCGTGTGCCTGCTTGAATTCCCTCCTGAAATGCCTTCCCGACCCTCGCTGGAACACTTGAACCCAGTTCTGTGAAAGGAACAACTTATGGAGTCTCCTGACCTAAGTATTAGTCACACAAGCCTGAGTTCCTGCAACCCTTACCCAAGTTTCTGCAACGTCGTTGTATTTCTAATACCCACCTGAATTCTTGCAATACTTCACTGAATTGATGTCTTGGACTGCAAACTGCTACCTAGGTTGATTCCTGGTTGTTGTACTGTATATCTTCATGAAGTTGTTCATTAAATTCCTTGGAAACATGCTCTTCTGTGTCGTGCCTATGAGTCCCTCTAGTAGACACTGTGAGAGTTTTACAATGATTTTGGTTTTAAGGCTTAAAGTTGGAAGTGACAGCTTTAATTGACAGGTGACCCATCACAGACCACTGAAGCTACCTTGGAGCCACTGAAGTGGACCTCTTTGGTGATTGTGGTGTTTGTGCCCGTTGGAGCATTTTAATGGAAAAGTGAGACAACTGTGACCTGCTATGAGGTACAGCCAAGGTACAACAAGAAGCTTGAGTACCGACAGAGTTTGTTGCTGCACATCATGCTTATTATCCTCATTGCCTTCACTGTCTTCCCGTGAAATTTTTACATCATTTCAGAGTTTCATGAATCATGTACATGGACCTCTTTATATATCAGAACTGCTAGGACTGTTTAAAACAGTTGGTTTCGTCTGATCGGGGCCTTTTGTCTTTTCCCTGTTCTCGTTTTAAATCCAAAGGCAACCACGTGTTTTGAGTTGTATTGATTAAACTTTGGAACAGGTTTCCTGATTACACATTATCTGTGGTGAAACAAATTTAGCAAAGGAGCATTTTCTGGATTCAAAATTATTTGTTTGAGGTCTTCTTTGGAAGGAATACATCGAGGAACTCTAAGGCATTCCCTTTTCAAATAATTTGCCTTTATACCCATGGTAATGTCATGTTTAACCTAAAAACCAAACTACAACACATTATGGCACCAGTAATTTAACAAAGTTCATAAAAACACTGGATCTTTACAAATATGAATCTTTCATTTGTTGCATTGAATTCGGCTCAATTAAATTTTATTTATATAGTGTCAATTCACAATAAACGTCACCTCAAGGTATTTTACACTGTAGGGTAAAGATCCTACGCTATTAGAGAGAAAACTTAAACAATCAGATGATCGTCTATGCGCAAACACTCGGCAACTGTGAGAAGGAAAAACTCCCTTTTAACAGGAAGAGACCTCCGGCAGAACCAGGCTCAGGGAGGGGCAGCCATCTGCCTCAACTGGTTGGGGGTGAGGGGGGAGAGAAGAGAGAAAGGAGAGCAAAGAGAGTCAGGCGACTAACCTGTCTTCATAATCCAAAACACGCTGCAAAAAGACAGCCAACCTGGTCACGGCTGTTTAAAAAGTATCCTCGTTAAGTTCTGATGTAACGACTCGGTTTCTGGTCCAGGTGTCTCCAGCGTTGGCTCTCGTCTTTCCAACATTCAGCAGGTCTTTGTTTCTCTTGTGACATAGGAGTCCAAAAGAGTGCTAACACAAAGCCCACAATATTACATCAAAATTACAAAGGCAACACGCAATATCAACCTCACACAATGTGAATGCACCTTGAAATACAAACAAGGTTTCATTTAGACCTCCTAAAGCTGATTAATGACGGTTAATAGTACTCTAAATCTGTGGGTTGGACTAAAAGTGTTCTGAATGTTCATTTAGTATAGAACTGGTCGCCCCTTTGCAGCTATAACAGATTCCATGGAGACCCATGGCACGAGGTTTCCATGGGTGTTTTTGTGCATATGTTAATATCAGAGGGGATTTTAAGCATTAGAGTTTGAGTCAGCAGAGTGTTGGTGACTTTTGCACACTATGTGAGTTAGCACTCAGCAACCCCACTCTGTAACTTTACATAGTCTGCCACTTCATAGCTGAGTTGCTGTGGTTCCTAAAGTCTTCCACTTCGCAATAATACCACTTACAGCTCAATAGCTAGGAGAGAAGAAATGTCACAAACTGGCATTGACAGTGGCAGTGGCATCCTATTACAGTACTATGCTCAAATTTTGTGAGCTCTTTAGAATGACCCAGTCTTTCACAAATGTTTGTACAGGCAGACTGCATGACTAGGTGCTTGATTTTTTACACCTGTGGCAATGGGACTGAATGAAACACCCGGTAATGTAGATATGTAGCCAAATACTTTTGTCCATATAGTGTATGTAACATACCACAAAATTGGGATATGCCCTCCTTTTCCTAAATGTTAAAAGAAAGAGTTAAAACAATTCATTAGTATTAATTTTGTGCTATGTGTTGCATCCATTCAGTCTATGGATGCATAGCTAATATTAGCTGATAAAACACTCCCCTCTGGTGGTGAATCTGTTCACTTTTGGCCAAAATGCTGAAGTCTTAAATATGCAGACTTCGAACTACATTTGAGACGAGGCTGTGGCTACCACCATCTTTTATATACAGTACAACAGTAAAAGTACTGACCAACTAAGTCTTAGGGTTGTACTACAGTAAATCTTTATCTGATATAGTAAAAAGAATGGTAGTATAGCTATCAGAGTTCAGCCACTGTTAGTGAAAAAGTAAGAGGACACATTTCAATGCCAATTTTAAGACACAGATGTAAACAAAATGTCCCACCACTTTTGGACAAAAGTCCAGCAACATTTTAGAAACTGTTTCTTTCTTGAAGTTCCATTATTGTGTTCCTGGCTTTGCTGAAGAGGATAACCATGTTGGAAGTGATTTCAACTTTTTACTTGTCTGAACTAATGCTGCCAGAAACTGTCAAAGACTTTAGCTCGGTCTGAGCTGGAGGAACATCACCTTCTTCCTGTTTTGTGCCATAAAGCAATAAAACAGATTCCCCTTTAAATCCCACCCAGAGGCACAAAATGTAAAAGACAGAGTAGATCTGCTGGTAGAGTTTGACAACCATCAGTAAATAAAGTCATTATTAATGCTGAAGTGAGTTGGTTAAAATCAGCACAGTGTGGAACAACTAGACAACCAGCAACACCCTGATAAGTGATTGTTTTTCCTCTGTTTATTAATATGCACTTACTCTGCGCTTTTTGATATTCATCTCTCCTGTGGCAGCGGCTTTGCTGTACTCATGTCAGAATTTTTATCCCCCTGAAGCAACTTGAGTCTCTTACAGTAAGTGAAGGAGTGCAGCCTCTTGAGAAACAAACTGCACTGAGTGCTTCCAGTACTGTGTACGTGTGTTTGTGCATGCCTGCGTGTTTCAGGGCTGTGCTGAGCCGTACCAGGACCTAAACATCCACAGTATCATCTCTGCTTCTCTGCTTCCACATAACACAGAACAACATGACCTGCAGAGGATGCTTTTTTTTGTCCAGTTTTTTACTCTTTCCCCCAGTTTTCTTCTTCTTTTCTTTTCTTCTTTTTCCACTTCATCGTTCACACTGTTTCTTTCACAGTGTTGCTGTTTTTCTTTCTTTTGCTTTTTTCTTTATGTGCTACTATCTGCTCTTATGTTTGAACAGAAAATATGATTACATTTTTTTTCTTAAGTGAGAAAAGCCCTGGCGGGGCGTGAATAAGACAATCAGTACACTGTCAACACCATGACTGGATTAACTCAAGGGAGGGCAAAAGTTTACTTTATCAACACTTTATCACCACCAGAGTCCTCATGTATGCACACCATATTATAAATGACCCAAATGTTATGCTATTTGGGAAAAAATAAAAGAAGCCATCATTTTTAGGTGAGTTTGATTTTCCATAAATTGGCTGAACAGAATCCTGAAATGTTGTGTACTGGTAATGAAAGAAAGAAGAAAATGTTTATGTAACTTATTTAAGTAGATCTGGAACATATAATTCTGTGGTATGGGGCTGTTTACACTGTACATAGCTGATAAACACATTATTCATTCATTACAGTGAAACAACACACATTTGACATGTTTCAAAGGGTAAAAGAATAGGTAAAATAAATGGCATAAAATGCTGCTTGGAGACCTTTCTAACTGACACTGTTTGTGGTTGCTTTCCAGTTAGGAGAGGTAGTTTGATTTCTGCCTTATTAGAGTAGCTTATTGGAAAACTAAATGGAACTCGACCATCATTAATGTTATTTCCAGTTATGTTTTTCTTGCTATGACAGGTCAAAATGTTTAACTAACACAAAGCATTTCTCTCTGCAGTGTTTCACTACTAATGATTAAGGTGTAAGTTGCCTCACATTTACAAGATGTGCATAACGCCCACTTGTGCGTAACCCCTTTAACCCTCGTTGACTTCAGTATGGGTAAAAAAAAAAAAACAAAAGCAAAAAAACTGTTAAACACTGTAAGCTATAGACAGCACATAAAGGATGAATGTAGTCATAATGTTACCTAATGCTTGAGTTTCAGCTGATAACTTCCCATTTGAATCCTGTAGAAGAGAAAATAGCTACAGAGACCTAATGAGACCTAAAATTACCATCTTGGTGTTTTGAAACTGGATAGGATGTCAAACTGTACGCACATTGGTCAGTGAATTGTCAATTCACAATTCCTTAGCCAATGAGCATACCATGGATAAGCCTCCTTTCTGAAACTTAGAATGAACAAAATTTACAAAATAGGATTAATTTTTAATTCATGATGATCTGAAAAAAGTGACTGAACCCACAAACTTCTCAGGCAAGTGTTTCAAGAGAAATCCAAGGACTGTTTTCAAAATGACTTCTATAGCACTTGAAGGCTTTTTTTTTCAGCCACAGGTATCATCTCCTGGTTCCTGTTTCAAAAAAACATATTACTAAGGTGCTTCTGTGTAGGCTTCACTTTTTAGACCTGGGAGCTCTGTCCAAGGACCTGCCATTTTTTCACACTTCAGTTTTCAGCCCCAAAGGTTGCTGCTAGATTTAATAAAACTGTGTACCCCTGGCCACTAGGGAGCAAGACACTTTAACTTGTCATGCATTATCGGTGAAGCTGTAAAACAGCACAATAGTAAAAGAGTCTTTTTTTTCAAGAATACACCAGCTTTCTATTCAGTTGAATTTAATTTTATTTATATGGCACCAATTCTCAACAACAGTAGCCTCTAGGCTCTTTACAGTTGTAAGGTAGAGACCCCACAGTATTAGAGAGAAAACCACAACAATCAGATGATCCCCTATGAGCAAGCACTCGGCGACTGTGGGAAGGAAGAACTCCCGTTTAACAGGGAGAGACCTCCGGCAGAACCAGGTTCAGGAAGATGAAGCCATCTGCACCGACTGGTTGGGGGTGAGGGGAAAGAGAAGTGATTTCTAGCTTTGATTTGGTCAAATCAAAATGCTAAGTTAAAAAATCTAACTTTGTCCCTTTATTTATTATGGATGTACTAAACAGTAAGTTTATCATCCTTTAGCTAAACGCATCAGCCTGATGCTGCTCAAGAGGTGCTACAGGATGATGAGTGCTGTGAGATTAAACTAAATTAGCAAAAATAAGCATAAAAAAGGCTCAGAAGCAACAACCAACTGACTTTTCCTCAGAAGTAAACCATCACATGACTATGGTTTACAGCCAAACCACCCAGTCTCATTTGGCAGGGTTTGGCCTGGTTGGTACTTCAGTGGGAGACAATGGCGCTGTAATTGCTTTGTGATTTGGTTGACTGCCCCCATGTGGTTAAGAGAGTGAAACAATGCTGTGCACATTTTTCCCCATATCTGCTTTGCGGCAAACCGATTTTTAATTTACTTTGGAAAATTCTGTTTATCACATTAAGTCTTTTTCTAGGGATCCATCAACTAACTAAAGGGCCCACCTTAAAACAGGTGTGATATATAGATATATAATGATTATTATTCTGAATTATACTTAGATACTACGATAGCCCACCCAACTAATTAGGTTGCATTTGAAAATTAACTGACGTTTAGAAAATGTGCAGTATTTTCCAAGCAGGATATTCCGTTGTTAACTTAAGTAAAAGTCATTTACTAAGTATTATTATTATCAACATCATCATCATCAATTCAACAAGTATTATTGTTTTAGCAGTGTATTATTGTAGCGGTTTAAACATTCATCTTACAAGTGGAAGGTCCCTGGTTTGATTCCAAGTGGGGCCACAAGCCCCTCTCACCATGGAGGGTTGCATCAAGAAGGCCCTCCAGAGTAAAACCTCTGCCAGATTACCAATGTGGATTAGTCCACTGTGGCGACCCTTTGGGGAAAATACAAGTGAACAGCTGATGCTTTTAGTAATGTATCAGTTGCAAGGTACAGTATGTATGATATTCTGATTGGGGGCTGAACCCCCCCCCCCTAAAGATCTGAGCCTAGATTCACCCCTGGTGCTAAAAAGTATGTTTTCTTCTTCCCCCTGTAAGGGGCCGTAGCCATGTTTTTTCTGCCTGCTCCAAATAGAACATATAGATACACCATCTAATGTGACTACTGAAAGTGGACAAAATTGCTGTTACACTGACCAGCCATCTTGCTTCAAAGGGCTTTAACAACACGAGGGTAGGACAGGGATGAAACACCAAGACATACAAGCACACACACACACACACACACACACACACACACACACACACACACACACACACACACACACACACACACACACACACACACACACACACACACACACACACACACACACACACACACACAAACACA
>VUQH01000210.1:14810-62479 GCA_015106775.1 Etroplus canarensis | reverse complement strand
GAGGGAAGACACACACAGACATACAAGCACACACACACACACACACACACACACACACACACACACACAGTAAGAGTAGAAAGAGAGATGAGAGCCATAGGCTTTGTCCGACAGCTGAGATATAGCACAAGAGCCCTGGGGAGTTTCAGGGGATTTCCACCAAGGGAATCGGACACGTTGTCTGATTTACTCTAACACTTTGGCTAAACTTATGATAAAAGCTCACTAAAGAAGCATTACTGTATCTTTTCTTATCCATCTCTGCACTCATCTGTCTGGTTCCTGCTCTCCTGCTTTCTCTCTCCGTGTTTTTTACATTTGTAAATAATTGTTTTCATCTATGCCTGCCATCTTTCTTCGGAAGTCATTTTGAAATAATAGGGACAACATAAAAAAAAATGAACAAAAGAATGGCTTTTGGCCTAAAAATGAAGCTAATGCTGAGCGACGAGAAAAAACAAGGCAGTGGCAGAGAAGGGCTGAAAGAAAACACATTCATTTTTATCTTTCTTTGCTGCTGCTTTTTTCACTGAGACAAGAGCAAAGGAATGCAATGAGGAATCTGGTTAGAGATAAAGAAAGTAAGGTGGATGGTACTGTACTGTACTGTGTGTGTGTTTTCTGATTGAGCAACTGTGTTTCAGTTGGAGTGCATGAAATCAGCAACGTTTAATTAAAAATTTCAGTTAAAAAGTGTTGTTTTAGTCATAGAAAGGGCAGGATGTCCTGTAGTGAAGAAGAAACATGTCTCTTGTGTGCTTTGAGAAGGAACCCCGGTCAAGGTCAGCTGATGTATAGTCTTAGTGTTTTTTTGTAACTTCAGTGCAGCAGAATACTTATAAAAATTAATAGAGGAATCATAAATAATTACTTTCTCTGTGTGTGTGTGTAATAATGATTGGAGACTCTGACAAAACACTCTGAAATAAATAAATAAAGACCACAAAGACAAATTCTTACTGTATCAAATCAGTCACAATACATTTAAACAGAGAGAAATTTTCAGTCTCACACTTTGGGTACAAAATGTTTCACTGACGTTTGCTGTTTTATGACTCAAATATTAATACACATCAAAGAAAAGAAAAACAGAAAATAGAAACAGTTTTCCAAAGAAAAGTCTAATATATATCAGTTAATTTACATGTTTTTCCCCATGAAAACAGTTCAGTTCCCATGGTGGAGAGGCATTATTTACATCTTGACCATAATGTCCCGGCCACAGAGCCAGTGTGACCTGGCAGACATATTTTAAAGCTCGCAGTGCTGAAAACACTGCCAAAGTCCAGCAATATTTACACACCACAGGGACAAGAGACAACTTAGCTCCATGAAAAAAAAAATACTCACATTAATAAAAAAAAAAAAAAACTTCAGCGTTTGTAGTTACAATGAATATTTTACGCTGACCAGACCAAACACCAAAAGTTTACACTGAGCGAGGGCTTCGTGGGGCCAAAGATGCAGGTTATTCTCTTAGTTTGTTTCTTTCAAATTAAAAGCAGCTTTAGCTTTGATGGTATGACTTGGAAAATTGTAAGAAAAAGTAAAGAGGCTTTTCCTGTGTGACACAGAAAGACACTCTCGCGCTTTCCAGTGAAAGCAGTTTTTGTCCACAAATGATGATACATACGCCTTCTCAAAATAGTTCAACATAAGAAATATTTACACCAGCTGAAAAGGCGCTAAGCTGTAGGAGCATGTAAGCAGCTGATGATAACCTTTGACTTTTATCACATACAGTTAAGATGAAAACATCTGGTGTTCTCTGAAACACTACCGGGGCATGAAGTCCTTGTAAAAGTATAGAGATTTGCATACATTTTTAAGAACATTTACATAGAATATTTGCCTGACATTATGTTTTATGACCATGGAAAAATATTTTACTCTGAGACAAAAATATCAGATGAAGCTGCTTTTTGTTTGTGTGAGATCTTCTTGGCTCTTCTAAAATATAGCTGCGCATGATGTTTACAAAACTGGTTACTGGTTTATTTACTGTCAACAAATCCCATGAAAGGCAATTGACAACAACAGTGAATTTAGTCTGTGTACATACGCAATATGGACAAAAGTATTGGGCCACACTGCTTAATCACTGAATTCAGGTGTATTATCTAGTCCCATTGCCACAGGTGTATAAAATCAGCATCCAGCCATGCAGTCTGCCTTTGTGAAACTGCAAATGGTATTACTGTAAAGTGGAACTGTTTAGGGACCACAAGCCTGGACAGAATGGGGTTTCCAAGTTCTGAGGCACATAGTGTAAAAAAGTCACAAGTGCCCTACTTACTCATTAACTGAGTTCCAAACCTCCTCTGGCATTAACATCAGCTCAAAAACTGTGCACCGGGAGCTTCATAGCATGGGTTTCCCTGGCAGAGCCGTTGCATGGAAGCCTTTCATTACCGAGAACAATGGCAAACATCAGATTGAGTGGCATACGGCATGTTGCCACTGGACTTTATGACAGTGGAAAAGCATTCTGTGGAGTGACAAATCATGCTTCTCTATCTGGCAGTCTGATGGGTGAGTCTGGGTTTGTCAACTGTAAAGTTTGGTGGAGGAGGAATAATTCTAATGGTTTGTTCTTCTGGAGTTAGCTTGGACCCCTTAATTCAGCTTACCAAGAGATTTTGGACATTTCCATGCTTCCATCTTTGTGGCAGCAGTTTGGGGAAGGCCCTTTTCTGTTCTGTGAAGAACTTGAGTGGCCCACACAGAGCCCTAACCTAAACGTCCTCCAACATCTTTGGGAACCAAAATGAAAATCGTGAGCTAGGCCCTCTCATCAACATCAGAGATTAAATTCTTTGTCCTTGGTCTCAATGCTATTCTTTTCTCTGTCTTCTCTATCACCTCAATACCCCACTACCACTATCCCTGAGCCCGCTTCTGCTGGAGGTCTGTATTTGTTAGAAGTGAGTTCTTTCTTCCCACTGTTACCAAGTGCTTGCTCACAGAGCATCATCTGATTCTTGTGGTTCTCTTGCTAGTTTTGTAAGTTCTTTATCTTACAATATAAAGCACCTTGAATTGGTTGGAATTTTTTCAGTAAATACAAATTAATTGAATTTTGCTCTCAGTTTTTGACCAGTCTTTATTCATTCCAAAGGCCTGCTTGAGTGTTAAGACTTGGTTTTAGGGTTAAAGTTAGTATAAGGTTTAGTTAAGGATTAAAACTGGGCTAAAATTAAGTGTAAGAAGTGTGAGAATGTCAATAAAAATACTCACAAATGTAGCTAAACAAATATGCCTGTGGTGTATGTGTGCCTGCTCCTCCTACACATGGAGTGGAGCAGTCAGCAGGTGCTGTTGGGGAAAGAGTAGTAACAGAAAAGAACTTTTAGCTAAAATGTGAGGCTTGCTCATCCAAACAACCTCGAACACTTCCTCATGTCTCCAGAAATACACCTGCCAAAGTTTGAAGTGGATCGGCTAAGCAGTTGTCAAGACAGGCAAAAAAAAAAAAAAATTGAACAGATGCATACAGAGATCTCTCTGTAAATATTAGTAAGATTAGGATTAGAAAAGTATTTTATTTCCTGTTGTACCTACACACACCATTTTAAAGGTATACTTTCACTACTGAGGTAAATCCCCCGCAGAAATTAGTCGAGAGCTAATTCACTACTCACACTACCTATTAAGTTCGCTAAATATACAGTGGCTAGCTATTTTAGAAAATTATTCTGCCGTAATGAAAAAGACATACATGCTCAGATGGTATGAGTTTGGAGCTTGGGAGGTCATACATATTTTGGAAATTATAAAGTATTAAAAGAGCATTAAAAATCTACTCTAGCTGGTGAGACACTTCGTTTAAAGTACTTTTCTGAAGATAAAACGCTGCATAGTATTGCAAGGAAGCATTTAACACCTAATTTTACCAAAACTGGGAAGTACCCACATCTACCAAGTAATGTAGCACTGCTCTGCAAAAACATGAACCAGGTTTAACTTTGCTGCTGGTTGGATGTGTAAATTTCTTGTTTTTCACACATTGATGGTTGTGATCCTTTTGGGATTTGTTGACAGTAGCAAAAAGACATATAGTTCAGTCAAAAGAAGACTTATATTTCCATCTGCAGTAATTTATTTTAGCTAATTTAATTTATTTTAGCACAGCTCTGTTCTGGGAGCTCCCCACCTTTCCACAGTCATACATGAGAGCGAGAGGCGGGGAGAGCAGCAGCAGCACGCAGCACAGAACACAGCAGGCATCAGCAACAACAGATAGGACATTGGTTAAGTCAGATACAGCATGAAAGGTGGAGCAGGTGTGGAGGTGGGTTGCAATGTGTGATGAATGTTTCTGAAGGCATCATCTGAGTCATCAGCTGGCCTTGAGATCAGGTGATCTGATGAACTAACACTATGCTTGCTAACATACAAGTTAATATCCTGAAAGTACCAGTGCAGTTTCCATGATTACGTTCATCTTCAAAATGTCAGAATTTTCTATGGTTTTGACACATTTGCATTTTACCCCAGAGTGCAGACTGCTGCTTATAGAGAGGCTGGCTTGACCAGTGACAGCAACATACATAGAAGCCTTATGTTTACATTTTAATCTTTGAAACAGGCTATAACGAGACTCAGATGGACAGTTGGAGCTTGGTGAGGTTCCTCTGGTGCATGTTGTGGTGCCGTACCAACTCATCACTTCGGGCAAACTTCTTCTGACAGTTGGGCCACCGACAGTTAAATGGCTTCTCACCTGAGAGAGAGGTGGGTGGAGGAGGAAGAGGCGGAGGACGGAGGGGGAGAATTAGCACGAGAGGGATTTGAAAATGAAGGAACTATTAGAATATTTTATTGATATATTGAATATTTATATACAATGGCACTGATCAAGTAACACTATAATTTCATAACAATTAAAAGCAATATTTTTCAACTAATATATATAAATGTCAAATGGATGAAGAAGAAATGGAAAAATAAAAGTTTACGCACTTGTTTTACCTGTATGAGTCCGTGTGTGTGTCTTAAGGTGGTCAGACCGAGAGAACTTTCTCTGACACGTCTCGCATTGGAACGGTTTAACTCCTAAACACATGTACAGTGGGCATGCACACACATTCAACACAAGTTCACATAAACACATACAGAAAACACACATTCAACATCACACACATACACACACACAGAGGGAGATAGAGAAATACAGTAGAGCAAAGGCTTGCAGAGAAGCCATTCCAAAGTTTGGCCAGCATTTAGCGACTTCATCCGAAGGGAGTTCAGTATAGTGCACCAATGAACACAAAACTTTAAAGATGGCATATCCGGAAAAAAAAATGCTGTCATGCAAAAACCAGAGGAGAGCAAGTACATAGAGCAAAGGCCAGGAATAAAAAATTAAAATTAAAAAATAAAGCCAGACAGCCAGAGGGAGTAAAACCAGTCAAACCTGTGTGCCTCCTCTGGTGTCTTTTAAGCTGGTCAGAACGGGAAAATCTCCGGCCACAGTCTGTGAAGTCACACTGATAGGGTTTCTCCCCTGGACAAAGACAAGTAAAAGGACACACAAAATTAATTCAAGTGTCATTTTAAATGACATACTCAAAGAAAGGTCACAAACTCAGCTTTGTGACTCATAATGGACAATAGCACTATCTGTACAGCTGGAACAGAAAATTCTGCGACAGTTTTCAACCAGCAACTGTAAAAAAAGGCTCTGTTTCACTGTTTCAAACCCCTACAATGTGGACTTTCTGTTTTTCTTTAACTGGAGGATGCTTTTTACAATCACAACGCAGAAGTAACAGAGGAATACTGAATTTATTGTAATCATGTGTATGTTCAGGTGTGGCAGAAGTGCACACATTCCCTACTCAAGTAGAAGTACAGATGTACCATTGGCTGCTCCCTTGTATTCTCCCCAAGGGGTCGCCACAGGAGATTAATCTGGATTGGTAATTTGGCAGAGGTTTCACACTAAATGCCATTCCTGACACTACCCTCCATGGTGAGAGGGGCTTGCATCCCCACCACATTCACCTTATAAGCAAAAGGTCCCTGGTTTGATTCCAGGTATGGACACCTGTGGCGACCCCTTTGGGAGAATACAAGGGAGCAGCCAAAGAAGTACAGATACATGTATTAAAAAGACTTTGGTAGAAGTTGAAGTACTGATTCAACTTCTTTACTTGAGTACAAGTGAAAGAGTACAAGCTCTGAAATGTATTTAAATATAAAAGTAAAAAGTAGCTCTTTGAATGACATTTCTACCAGCTATTTTTGTGCAGCTCCAACTGAACCTCATGTCATATTAACATAATATCAAAATAATATAAGGAACATGAACTTTTTTCAACTTTTATTAATTATTCCAAAGAATGAACTCAGCTTGAACAGCCATTATGTAGAGAAAAGGCTCCATTTACTGTTGTCTACATAGCAGATCAGTGACTTCGCAAACACCTGAACAGAAAAAGAAAAATGAAACTAGTGCTATAATTTATTTGTTCATTTTTCAGTTTTTCCTCTTTTACATCACTCATGCACAATGAGGACTGATAACCAATAGGATCATCCTTTATACATTGCGTCTTCTTCATTTAGATTCAATCAGTTTAATGTAAAGAAGATGTGCAGTGACATAAAATGATCAGTGATTCTCCTCAAATGCCTCAAACATACAGTAGCGAGCCTGTTTTGAAAATGTAAGGAGATATTTGTGTTAAAGCGTAGGGAGTAAAAGTAAAACTCTGTCAGAAAAATAAATATTCATGGATACATATGTAGTTAGAATGGGATGCCATAAAAGCTCCTGTGGGTGTGATGTCTAGGTGGCCCAATACTTTTGTCCATATAACATAAGTACAAAATTTTATTTGCTGCAATAAAGGGTAATGACATAATGAATTCGCTGACTTTCGAAACAACTACATTTAATTAAAACAAAAAAAATCCCCTTGGGATATGAGTATTTCCTAAAATCCAACAGATTATATTAAAATCATTAACATTATTATAATCAGTTGATAAATAATAATTAACATAATGGTTATTTAAGGCTGCAAACATGTGTGCAAAGGGACTGCATGCTTAAATGATACATGCAAGAATTTCTGAAACCGAAATAAATGCTAAAGACAAGATTTCCACCAGGATGACTGCAGCTGTTTGAGGTGCTCCTGTGGCCAGGCCAACATTTATTTATATTTTCTCACTATAACTTTAAAAAATGATGCTGAATATCAGTAAAATATGTAACAGTTCATATGTACATATGTTCATATGTATTAGGTTACATATGTATGTACATATGTAACCTAATAATATCATTTTGATTCTTTAAGTGTTATTATTGCAAACATATGCACAGCAACCTGCTCTAAAGGTATAGATCAGGGGTCGGCAGCCTTTACTATTAAGAGAGACATTTTCGAGCAAAAAAAAAAAAAAAAGAAGACACTGTAGGGAGCTGCAAAGCACATTTGAGCCTTACACAGCCTATAAACAAATTAACAAACTGATCCACAAGGCCAACCACATGCTGGGTGTGGAGAATGGAGGACGCTGTCCAAGTTACAATATTGACAATATCAGACAATCCTTCACAGCCTCTCCATGACGGGCTGGACAGGCACAGGAGCACGTTCAGCAGCAGGCTCATCCCACCACGGTGCTCCACAGAATGACAGAGGAAATCATTCTTGCCTGTAGCCATAAAACTCAACGCCTGAACTTGTTTTCTATTGTCCAATCATGTATATATTGTATATAATATTGTTTAACTTTGGAGTACTTATGCTACATATTGCACTTTCTTGTATATAAGATTTCTATATTTTTTATCTTTATATTTTCTTCAATATTTAGCTATATTTAAAGGAGCATTTATAATGTAAGTAATTTTATTTGAGGTTTTAGGTTATTTATTTATTATTTATCTAGAGGTCTAGTTTACATATTGCACTGTTGTTAATACCGTACGCTGCTGGACCTGGGAACTCATTTCGTTCCTTTATTTCCTTTTACATGATAGAATGACAACAGGTGCTGGCTACCCTGTAGTGGGCTTTTTCTTTTAGTAAAAAAATTGAACAAAGTGATGTGGAAAATGTTTTCCATGTGTTAAAAGCAAAAAAAAAATATCTCTGTTTTCCTCTGTGACTTTTTCTTTTTTTCACATCTTAGCTCCATAGTTAGGGGGACTCAAGACATTTATGTGAATACATCCATGGTAGAGACTGCTCTTGAGGTTCAGCAAGATAATAAAGTTCCAAGCAATAGATATTAAAACTTTTCTTTTCCAATTCAGTGTACAGGCTACACAATGTAACCATTGGAGAATGTAAAGAATTGCAGCAATTTCATTTAGTTCTTTTTGTCAAAGCCACAGGGAGCCGCTGGAGATGGGCTAAAGAACTGCACGTGGCTCTGGAGCCTCAGGTTTGACACCACTGGTATAGGTAAAACAGAAGTCATGTGTGAAATCTGAGGAGTGTGCTTTTATTAGTATGTGCATGCTTTTTTTTTCTTTTGGAAAGAAAATCATGATGCAGGGATAGCTTTTCCTACTTCAGATCTGACTGAAAATCTATTTTTCTATATTTCACAAAACAGGAAATATTTCTTGGCAATAGGAGACACAGAATTTGGGGCCAGTGGAAACTTCACTTGAAGATGTTTGTCCTCTTGTAGCTCAAAAAACTTTGAAGTGAAGTACGAACTCTTTATTGACATTAACGGCACTTCTGGGAAATGTGTCCTAGTGTGCAGAACACTGCTGCTGTCAGCAGTCGTGTGATGAATGTAATAGTGGAGCGCGTTTTTACCTGTGTGTTTGCGGCTGTGCATCTGCAGATGAGACAGCTTGAAGTAGCGCTTGTTGCATCCTGGGTAGGCGCACATGAACGGCCGCTTCTCGCTGCTTTCTGACCGCACTATGGCTGGAGCGATGCTAGGCACCCGCCGCACATCCTGCACACACACACACACACACACACACACACACACACAAACACACTTTTATTTAAAACTAAACCACACAAGGCAGAATTAACAAAAGCACTCCCAGGGCATTAATAACTGAAGCAGTAAAATGTAATTTAGAAAACAGGCAATTAAATCTGTCCTGCATGTAAATAAATGCATGTGATCTGTCTGGTGGGGTTCATTATAATAAAACGGTCATATATTCATTAGATGGGAATTAGCAGTAAAATGACCCCAGACTGACTGCAGTCCAAAGGGAGCTGTTAGTCACGCCTTTTAGACAGACCCCCTTCCAGAGCGCCCCATCGCATTGCTCATACCAGGAAGAGCATAACAGGAAGTAACACATGACTGTATGGATAATTCAAATTCAACGTTTTAGTTTATTTGCACAACCAACTGAAACATCTTGCTGTCTCATTTAACCTGCTGCTGTTTTTAAAACCTATTTTGACATTACCATACATGGCTGGTATCTTCATGCTTCCTTTGTCTTTCTTTCTTCTGGCCCAAATGTTTCCACTTTACACCCCTCTCCCCACCCTTTCCTTTATCACTTTCTCTTTTCTCCCGCTTTCCCTCCACATTGCCTCCCATCTCCTCTTCTGCTCTTTGCAGCATCTGCTCTTCATTTCCTCCGCATTTAGCGTAATGACCAAAGAGACTTCGAGGTCAGCCCTGTTGTAATTAGAACTGTTAACATTAGAGCTGTTAAAGAGTCGCCTAATGTGCCCATGTGAACTTCAAAACAATTGTATAAGTTAAAAAGGGATCTGAATTCACAGTACGTCAGGTGATGCACAATACAGAAAATTATTAGTGTAATAAATATGTTATATTGTGCAACATGTTTTCTATTAACGCAAAATAAACTCAATACACTACTAATTTATTATATGCTAATATATGGAGTCCCAGAGTAAAACTGACACATCTTTGGCAGCAATAACTTAATAAGTAATCTTTTTCTGTATGATTTCTCACTTTAGTATGGAGGAATTTTGGTTCTTTTTTTTTTTTTTAGTGTTGCTTTAGTTTATTGAGGTGTGTGGGTGTTCGTTCTTAAGGTCCTGCCACAGCATTTCAATTGAGCTGAGGTCTGGACTTTGACTGGGCCAATGCAACACCTTGATTCTTTTTGTTTTCAGCCATTCTGATGTAGATTTGTTGCTGTGCTTGGCATCATTGCTTTTTGAAAGTCTGTGGTAGCCAGGGCCATACTGTTATAACTTTGAGTGTTTATTAGACATTGTACTTTTTACACATAGGTTTATACATACTTATATATTGGTTTATATATATTTATGTCTATAGGCACACCTGTAGCACAGCAGCACCTCCCTCCAAGATTAATGAAGGATTTTGATTCTGATTCTGATTTTCCTGTTCCTGAAATAGTTTGGGCCAAACTTTAGCTGTGGGACAGATAGCCTCACATTTAGCCTCACATGTCTTGCAGTTTGTTGAGATGCAACTTTGCAAACCTAAGCCATGTTGCCACGCTCATTTAGGAAAGAAGAGGCTTTCTTCTGACAACTGCACTTGCTAAACTTTAAAATCCAACATGCTTATTGAGACCTGTAGAGTCTAAGATGTAGCTCTTGGGTTTTTTGCAGTTTCTTTAAGCATTGTTTGGTCTGACCTTGGGGGGAATTTCCTGAGACGTCCACTCCTGAGAAGATTGTGGTATTGTGTTGACACACACCCGAATGCTCCAGATCAACCAAAACCTCTGTTTTTGTACAGGTGGACAAACTGATGATCAGTTAACCTATAGCATTTGAATAGCAGTACCTGGTTGTTTCTTAGCCTCTTAATTCCTATAGAAACTGTGAAGGTGTACTTGGTTTTCACAGGACTGCATTATGTCCTGTGAAAACATTCTTTTTCAGTTTCTGACAGTATATTGTGGAAATAAATTCATCCTTAATTTAACAAATGGTACTTCGTTATTGTTAGTTTATGGCACAAATACAAAATAATTGTGTTTTACAATTGGCTGCTGTAGTCTAGCCCAACCAGATGCAATCTGACGGCATTTTTTCAGTACTTGGTTTGCAACACTTTGGTCAGTGTCTGTTGTGTTTAAATGTTCTATATAAGTAAACTGACTTGACATGAATTTTTCTTTAAAATGTTTAGGCTGAAAAACTCAAACAACTTAGCTGCAGTCACAATATCTGACCCTTTACTTTCATTTTGAGCAATAATTTAAGCTCGCAACCCTTCACAGTTAGCTAGCCAGCTTGGTAAGCAGTATGTGCAATTTTTTATGTCTCTGTGCCGTGTTCATTTACAGCAGTTGACTGAAAAAGCATTGGAAATATTGCTACGAGGAGCTAATTTAGCAGCTTTTGTTAGACTGACTAAAGGATAAAGTGGCTCTGATGACTTGACTATCAAGAAAAGTAACTTTATGAAATAAATAATAACATTATGAAAACAAGACATAAAAATCAAACTGGAAATATATTGTAAATTAAATTTATAATTAAAAATATAAACATATTTATAACTCTTATTGAAATTTTGAAGATTAAATAACAATGAAATTATTTCACACCTTTTTTTGGATGATCAATGTATATAATTTATTAATGTGATTATTCATTAAAAAAATGACTGTGACCCCAGTGTAGTGGTTTACACAGTGACTTCATGAACAAAAGGTCCGTGGTTCAATTCCAGGTTGGGATGCAAGCCCCCTTCATCATGCAGAGTTACGTCAGGAAGGGCATCTGGTGTAAAACCTTTGCCAAATCACCAATGTGGATTAGTACACTGTGGCAAACCCTTGGGGAAAATGCAAGAGCACAGCCAAATGTGCACTTTATTAATCTAAAAAAAACTTATCTATCTTATCAATTTTGACCACACTGGGACTCCATACAAGATAACAGCACTAATCCAGCCTTGCTGCAGAAATAAAGTAATAGTGAGCTTGGTAAAAGTGTTGATTTAAGATCAATAAAACTGACAGTGAATAGACATGATTAGCTGTGCTCCCTGATCAGAGGATTTAATTTTTTTTAACATGCCGTGCTTTAATGATTGCAGGCCATGAACTAATATTAATGAACAGTGAAATTCCTCAACTGTCCGCCGTATTTCCTTTGGCAGTGACTGAGAATTAGTGTAATCCCTGTAATAAAAATATGGAGCAAAGCGTCACTTTACTATTCAATTTGTTATCTCACTTTTTAGCAGGTCTTAAATTATACTTTAAAAGGCACAGGAGTGAGATATTGTTTATTCTTTTGTACTGAGCCAGAGCTCAAAGAAAGAAAAGGCAAAGAGTGAGTAATGAAGCAGGCCCCAGAAAGAAAGATCTCAAAAAGTCCTGCTGTGGACTAAGAGCAGGTCTGGAGAATCTCCTGCTCCCTGTCCTTTAGAGTTGCTGACAGACAATAATTAAAATCTAATGATTTATTAACATGCTGATCCCTGTATGGAAACTGTATCGTTACCCAGTGCAACCCTGAGTGTGTGTTTCCCCACTGCTAATGGATTTGTGGAAAAAGATTCTCTTGACTTTTAAAGCCGCCTCATAAGAACCTCTGAATGTGTGTGTGCCTTTGTATGTGTGTGTGTGTGTGTGTGTGTGTGTGTGTGTGTTCTACGTGTTTGTATGTACATGCATAGGTGCTCGTCTATACGAGTTTGTAAATCTGTGCTCTGCAACATATCAGTATTTCCTCTTCGCATAGCCTGTTCATTGCATCAGACTCTCCACCACTCATCTTCTTCAATCCGCCCATTTAAAAAAAAAACATTTTTTCTGGCTCCATCATCTGTTTTTCCTCCTCTGTTTATTATACTGACCTAAGCTCTTTTTTAGTGTAGTCAAGCACGTGGGTATGTTCTGAGCTTGACATTTAACATGGAGAGTAAAAAGACGGTCCATGTGACCTCCGAATGACCTCTTGACAAAGCGGTAGAAGCATACAGTGGAAGTAGTGGTGTGAGCCGTACCTGTATACCCCTGAAGACTCCATGTGTGTGTATGCGGTACTGTGTGCTGCAGCTGTACACCATCGGGGTGCTTGGGTCACTGTCGTAGCTTGCTGCATGGCTGCCAACACAGAAAGAGAAACACATGACTCTTACAATCACCAGTTCATTGACTTAAAAGTGACCATTTGGAGGGTTTTGAACAGTTGATTCCACACTAATGTCATGGTCCTCAAAATACAGAAAGTACCAGACATCTGTGAGAAATGAATTCTGGGCTGAATGACATGGAATTCCATAAGATATACTGTAGGTTTTACATTTAAATTTGGTTGAAAATTGACAGTTTAGTCACACCACATTTCCAATATGGTTATGAAATGGTTGCAATCAGACAGACACACAACACACACGTGTTCATGTCATTTATATATATTTATATGAAAACTACTTTTCTTGTACTTTTCTTTTCTTCTTGTCTTCATATGAGCCTCTGGACAGTCAAAATTTACTGTTCCCACATCTTAGGGCACCGCAAAGGGGCAATGGTTAGCACTTCTACCTCACAGAGAGAAGGTTGTGGATTTGAATCTGCTCGTCACCTAAGGAGTTTGCTGAATTGGAAGAGTTTCCCTTTTAACCAAATTTGGATGAAAAGGGAGGCCATTTTAATGACTTGGGAAGATCTGGAAAAGTCATCTTTAGTGTCTTTTCAACAATGTTTTGCTGTATGGGAACTGTTCAACTCCAAAATAACAAAACTGGCAGGACGATGTATGTGTCAGCTGACTGATCTGCTGGTCATTATTATCAGTCAATATTGGCCTAGCACAGATATTGGCATACACTATATAAACAAAAGTATTAGGCAATTCACTGAATTTACTCTACTGTAAATTTACTCTACTATTACTGAAGTCTGGTGTTTCCCATTGCCTCAAGTGCATAAAATCAAGCACCTAGCCATGCAATATGCCTTCACAAATATTTGTGAAAGGACCTCATTGAATTAGAGCATAGAACTGTAATAGGATGTTCACGTTACAATAAATTAGTTCAGGAATTTTCTTCTTCCTAGATATTACATGATCAACTCTAAGTGGTATATTGCAAAGGAACTACTGCAAGTCAGTCACTGAGTGCCAGGTCATGTAAAGTTATAGAGCGGGGCTGCCAAGTGCCAACGTCCTGCTGACTCAGTTCCAAACCTCCTCTGGTATTAACATCAACACAAAAATGTGCACTGGGCTGGGCCCCTTAGTTCCAGTGAAAAGAATCCTAACGCTTTAGCTTACCACGACATTTTGGACAATTTGCATCCAACTTTGCGGGAACACTTTGGGTAAGGTCCTTTTTCATTCTAGCATGACTATGTCCCAGTGCACAAAGCAAGGTCCATAAATGCCCAGTTGAATGAGTTTGATGTGGAGGAACTTGACTGGCCCACACAGAGCCATGACCTTAACACCATCAACCACCTTTGAGATGAACTAGAATGGAGATTGCAAGCCAGGCCGTCTTGTCTAACATCAGTGTTCAATCTCTCAAATGTTCTTCTGGATGAATGGGCAAAAACTCCCACAGACACACTCTAAAACCTTGTAAAAAGCCTTCCCAAACAAGCGGAAGCTGTTATAGCTGCAAAGGGGATCAACTCCATATAAACTACTATGGCTTTAGAATGGGATGTCATAAAAACTACTGTAGTCTTATGTTTTGTCCAGTGTGTTTTTCTTTTTCTTTTTACAGAACACAATGCAGAAACAGACAGCTGAGTTAATTTAGAAATGGCGTCATCACATTGTTTACACAGCCGTAGACTGTGGCTCAGAGTCAAGTGGAGCCTTCATGGTAAATTACTAACTAGTTTGGAAAGTTAAAAAAAACAAAACTAAACTAAACAATGTCTTCTTAATTTTTTTTCTCTTGAACATGACTCTAGCATACTGTATAAGACCAACCAATACATAAATATTACAACTTTATTACTCCCTAAATGCTGGTATTGGTATAGGCTGCAAAAACCCATTGGTCTAATCTGTCTTTACTGGGCAACTAAATAATCATACAAATTCAAAAGCTCCTCACAGTCAAAAAATATCCACATGGACAGCTGCTGCATAGGGTTAACAAGAAGCAAACACACATCAGATACCAGGATGCAAATGCACATAATTCATTGTTATAAATCCATACACTGGCAGATAGGTAGAGCACAAAGCGTTGTCTGAGTGAGCGTCCGGAGTGCAGATAACATTATTCCAGCATGTTCACCTTGTCACATACAGCCCATAATGTAAAACCCAGAGAAGCCATTTGTAGACTGAGAGTTCACTGTAGGAATGTCGTTTGTAGTGATGTATGGGAGTTCCCCATTTTTTTACAGCATGAAAATCCTGTTGTTTGTGCACATGCTTCTGCTCATGCATGTAGACTTTCTGAGTCAAATATTTGGACAACAAGGTTGAACTTTTGCTTCAGGAAGCTCTGACACAAAATCAGCTGGCGTGCACGAAGGAGACCGTGTTCGCATTTGAACTGCAAACACGATAAACATCAGCATATTGACACTGTCATTAAAAGCATTTTGATTTGGCAGCATAAGCGCTGAACTATTATAGTAACATTATTATCTTTTTTAAATTAAAAATGAACACTTTCCAGTTGACCAGATAATAATCAAGCTGCTGACTGGTCAGTAGCTGCTACAGAAACTCTCCCAGTGATGAATTTCACAATGACTTAAAGGGCAGAACAAAACCTGCTCTGTTTGACGCAGCTGCCAGTGTTGCCTCTCATATCTTCTTATGATAACACCCAGAGAAACAGAAAGCTCTTGTCTATGAAATGTGTTATATTTCAGTCTGTCTAACCAAACGAGGGAGTTTGCATCCTGTGCCGCTGCAGTGGGAATGTACAAAATACAGCTGAGAGCATATAAGGTGCTCTTTGTGTGCCTTGGTTTTCCCAAGGACAGGAGGACAGATGCCGTGACTGAGTTTACATTGTACTGTATGTTCCTTTACTTTTTTATTCGGTCATCATTTTGTGTGTATCAGACAAGTAATAATGGGTGATATACGTAGTGAGACAGTCCTCTGAGAACCTCATTACTGTGAGGGTGGAGAGGTGTGGATGTGACAGCAGAAGACAAAACTTCATTGTTAAGGAGACTGTATCTACAAGTTGCAACTATGTAATGAAGAGCCAATTCAAAAAATTGTTCTGTTAACAGGCAAACACTAAGGGTTCCCTCAAAAATTTTTCAGGCAATTTGGGACAGGCCGTTGCCATTCCAGGAAGGACCATTAATGCAATTCTGTCAAAGCCCCTGGGATGCCTGATTTATGCACAAGGTGTCCTGTGGTGCCGAAGCTTGATGCATTTTGTTATGACATCAGCAACATGTCTGGCAATTCCAATTCATCATTTTTAAGCTTGAAGGTTTACAACTGTGAAGGTGCAAATTTTACCCCGCACCACAGTCTCTTCCAAACCCCAAGTCATTTTAGAGCCTACATCTAACTAACAAGTGGAAGCAAAAGACAATCAAGCGAAAAACGAGAGATCAAAGTTTGGGATGCAAGCCACGGCCTCCTACATGCCCATCCCTTCATTCTCACAATGCAGAGTTTCTGGGGGCTGTTATCTCTCAGCAGTCAATATAGCTGTGGAGGCCTGAGGGCCAAAGAGCACCTTGTGCGTAACAGGAAAACACAGGAGAAATCCGAGAAAAAGACATTAATATTGGAACAACTTGGTCATTTTTTGTTACAAACTTATTTCCCTGGACGAATGACGCCACTCCCATGTCGGTCTGTAATAATAGAGTTACAGCAAGAAGCCAGTTAGCTTTATTAAGTATAAAGCAGGGAGAAAAGGTTAGTCTGGCTCTTCCAAAAGGTAAAAAAAATACCACAGAAAACACAAATTTGTTGTTTTCACTCATCAGCTTTTGTGTAGAAGAAAGAAAGATGCAAGGTGTGATTTACAGGCAGTGGGAGTCGGACTTTCTTTTGTGTGTGCTGCTGTCTGTCTAGTTCTTCTGTTATTATGAAGTGGGTATCTGTCCATTCGGACTATTTATTGTTTGGTGTGTTTATGCACCCTGCACCATATGGAACAATATTTTGGTCAGCTGCATACTCTGCATATGTAGGAACTACAATAAATTTGAATTGACGTCTTCTCTTCAGAAAGGGGCAGACTGGCTGTCTTTGATCTAAGCTCACCATATGTTTCTAGCTTCAAATCCAGAGCACAGATATGCCTCACAATTATACAGCAAACTTTTAATCTCAGTTTAAAGAGAATAAATGTATTTCTAGTCTGCACATGTGAGTAAAAGCATCCACATATCATATTGGGCTTTATACAACTTCAAAGTTCAAATGCCATTCAATGTGCCATTCAATTAATTCATCTTCTTTGTGTTTATGAGATTTAACAGGAAGTCAGTAGAAGCTTCAGCTTGGATTTGGATAATGCACCTACTGTGTGAGCCCAAAAATGTGAAGAGCATCTGCAGAAAGATAAAGGAGATATTTTTGAAGAGTGCTCTCGGAAAGGAGCTTTCAGCGGGAATGAATCTGGTGTCATCTTTGCCTTTTCCCAGATCTCATTAATACAGCCATTACAAGAATACCATCAGTCCATCCATCCATCCATCTTCTACCACTTATCCGGGTCTCAGGAGCAGCAGTCTAAGAAGAGACAACCAGACCTCCCTAGCCAGTTCCTTCAGCTTTTCTGGGAGGACAGTGAGGCGTTCACAAGTTAGCTGAGAGATATAATCTCTCCAGCATGTCCTGGTCTTCCCCTGGGGCCTCCTCCCAGTTGGACATGCTTGAAACACCTCACCTACAAGGAGTCCAGGAGGCATCCTAATCAGAAGCCTGAACCACTTTAACTGGCTTCTGTCAATGTGGAGGAGTAGCGGCTCAGTCATTTGAGACCCTCCTAAATGACTGAGCTCCTCACCCCATCCCTAAGGCAGGGACCAGACACCCTTTAGGGGAAGCTCATTAGCACCACTAGTATGATCTCATTCCTGAGCTTGTGACTATAGGTGAGGATAGGAATGTAGATCGACTGGTGAACACCGATACCTTGTGATTTGATATATTATGCTTAAACAAAAAAGAAAGAAAGAACATCAGTGCATTATGATAGTGAGAAAATACATTACCAAATGATTACGTTAAAAAAATCACATTTGAAATGTGAAGTTACTTGCTTAATGATTCAGGAAATGCTTCAGTAGTAGGTAATATATGTCCCCTAATCCCTCCAGCCTTCACTTACTTATACCGAGCAAACAGGCGATGTGTCCTTCATCGTTTCAGTGTTTAGTTTCTAAATCTAAATACTTGGAATGGACCAATCTGCTCTTCCTCTCTAAGCCCAACTCCCCTACACTTCCTCTTCCTCACGTCCTCTTTATCAAGCTGACTCCCTCCTCCTCCTCTTCTTGTTGCTTTCCTATCTCTTCCTCATCATCCCCACAACTCCCTCACACCCCTCCTTTCTTTCTCCTGGTGCCCATCACTGACAACATAAAGCCAGAGACAGGCCACTGAAACACCATACTCACAAAGCAAACATGAACCAGGGCTTTTTTAAACAGGAAAATAACATATTTTGTTGATCAAAATCCTTCATTCAGATGAATAAATACATACTCATACCAGATTCAATCATTTCACTGCACAAACACACCCACACTGCTCCTTTACAATCCAGCAGTACACCCAGAAAACAGACTTTTCTTCGAACTACCACACCTTTGCAAATGCGCACGTCTCTATCAGACACACACACACAAACACGCACTCATCTGTTAACTATAATGAATGCCTCTTGGCTCAGAGTAGAAAGCTATTTGTGAGTCGATACAGGCGCTGACCGGCAATCAGCTATGCAGGTCACTGTGACATGCAGTAAAGTACACGCTTTTCACCACTTTTAAGTTTGTCTGAACAATGCTGATCCTACAGTAATTATTTTTACCTGCTTTCTAATTTGTTTATGGCGCACAGGAGAAATGAGAAGTCGTGGGAAAACCTTTAAAGCTTTTTTATTTATTTATTTATTTTTTGACACCAATTAAATACCCAACACAGTGTAGGACAAAAGATCTGCCACCAAATCCTTTCAGCATTTTAAGCTCACATTAAATATCAGTATGTAAAGTTTGACATTTTCAGAACTTACAATTTGTTTTTGTTGATTATCTGTTGTTCTTTCTCTTACTATATTCAAAATTTGAAATTAAGGACAATTTAATTGATTTTTATTTTTTCAATGACAATAAAGTTGAATCTAATCTAATCTGATCTAAATACGTACGACTGTTTTGTCCCTTCTTGTGCCACCTGTGCTCAGCTGTATTATGATCAGGGAGATACGGAGAATGGGCCAGCACTTTGGGCTCCTTGTGCTACTGGGGAAGGCTGCTGCCTTTGGGGAGTACCAAAGCTATTGGGCTGGGACTGGGGTACTTGCTAAAGTAACATCCACATTAGCCACCTGAAACCTGAGCTCTTATTTAGAATGCATGGGATTCAAGGGGAATTAAGAATTAAGTATAAGGTTCAGATAAGCCAAATGCAATGTCCCCAACATGTGGAAGCAGGGCATCAAGAGGTTAATGTCAGGACATTATCAACGCTTGAAAATGTGTTAGAATACTTCGCCTCGCATCAGAGAGAACCCCCACCCAAAATTTGGGTCCCCATTAAGTTTGAAGTACATCAGTACATTGTTGGATGTCAAGTCAGGCAAAGAACAGACAGGCAGAAACCAGACAGAGATTGTTTGATTTTTAAGTGAGATGAGATCATCAGTATTATTCACTTAATGTTGTGAATGATTGGTGTTTTAAGCTCGTGTTGTGGTTACATAGGTCCTTCCCCAGTACTTTTAGTAACTTACAGAGGTGGGAAGTAAAGAAGTACAAATATATAGTTACTGTATTTAAGTAGAGTACTTTAATTGTGTATTTATTTTCCTGAAGACTTTTTACTTTTACTCCCAAAACATATTTTGACAATATTTTGACTGTGTAGTTCTTACAGTTTCCAAACAGGCCCATTACTTTAGAAAGGTTTAATGCATCTGAGGGAAGTTACTGATTATTTTGCACTACTGTACATCTTCCCAAAATCAAACTGATTTGAACCTTAGTGGAAGGAAAACACATAAAAGACAATCCTACTGGTACATTCTGTTTAGGGGTGGAGGCAAACTCACTCATATACAATGCAGGAAACAGCAAGCAGAGCTAGTTTTTTATGTTCTTTGTATTTCTCAGCTTGCCTTCTGCATGAAAAGAGTTTGAGCTGAGTACATTCATTTGAGAAAAAGTGGAAATATAGTTTCTATTCCTTTGCAATAATAATATTTTATATTATATTACTATGACATGAGGTTCAGTTAGATTTGCACAAAAATTGCTGGATGAAATTTTCTTAAATTGGGTCACCAGGAGATGTCAACTTCCTGTGCACAATCACCAGTTAAATCTGATGAAAAGCACTCCAAAAGTTGGCAGATTTTTCCCAAAATGAGATTTGAAAAAGCACTTAGAAGTTATGTTTCTATAACTGTATTTGCTGTTATGGAATTCTCCAGCAATTAGGGGGATAACTTAAGAATGGTGTTTGAATTATGGAGTATGGTATGGTAAGGTACAGAGTGCTGTGCAAAAATCTCAAGCCACCCCGCATTTCTTTACATTTTGATTCCAAGGAGCCAGACTTTCTTTTAATTTTCAAAGTGGTCTTGAGCAATAGATCAGGCTTTCTGAAGGTCCTTCATTTATTATTGTTATTACTATTTGGAAACAGGGAATTGAGAAGAAAAAGGCTGAAGTATGCCAAATTGCACAAGAACTGTACTGAAAATCTGTGGCAACAGGTCTGATTGAGTGATGAATCAAAATGTAGAGTTTTTGTCAACAATAATATGGAGGTCAGGAGAGAGGTACAATAATGAGTGTCTATGGTCATCTGGGGCTGCATTTCAGTCAGTGGGATCTTGTCGAAATTGAAGGAATTATGAATGCAGAAAAGTACCATCAAATTTTTGATTCACCATGCAATGCCACCTGGAAAGCACCTGATTGACAACAGCTACCTTTTTCAACATGACAATCCCATACCTACTGCCAATGCAGTAAAAGCCTACCTGGATAGAAAAAAAAGCAGCGTGGGATCATCTCAACAGAGAACAGAACAAAAGGCAGCCAACATCCAAAGATGCTTTGGAATGTCCTTCAAGAAGCCTGGAGAACTATTCTTAGCAAAGCATAAAGAAATGAAGCTCAAGATTTTTGCACAGTACTGTTTGCTGCAGTAACTTATGTAAAGCGATATTACAACAGAAGAAATAATCCTACAACGCTTGCCTCCCCCTAAATCACAGAGAAAGCAGTTTCTCTCAGCTGTATACATGTTAAGATGATACAAATGAAAGTATTTGAACAAGCAAATACATATTTTCATGAGCACGTCTGAACCAGTGTTGCCATCCTGCAGGACCTTAAAAAGTAACTTTTACAGACATGTACACCTGCAAGCAGCATTACCTAAGAGTGTTGTTGTATAATCACAGGCAGGATTACACCCAGAAGTTCTTCAGGCACTGAAAACTGCCACTGTTGTTCCAAAAATAATGAGTCAATTCACTCTCTTCTTACTAATCTTCTCTTCTTATTTCCCGTTGTCCTATTGAGCACAAACTTGACCAATTTGTTCTGCTTAAAGAGAGCGATGGATGAGTTCCTACCTCTTTATGGTGGATGCCAGTGTATTGACAGGGTTCCATGCCACACACTCCAACTGAGAGGTCATTTGATATAAATTTTCACCGCTGTGGAGGAAAGACAAAATGTAGAAGAAAAGCTCATGAGCTGTGCAGTGGACTCTGAAGTACCAGGACACGGTTGAGTGTATGTGCGTGCGTATCCATTTGGGTAGCTATGCTGGGTTTCGTTGTGCCACGGAGAAGCACACTAATGAAAAATGCCAACACACACAGTCACAGGTGGAGGTGAGATTAAAAAAGGGTTCCTCAGACACTGGGAGAGCTAAATTATCCCATTAGGGCCATCTTTCATTAAACATAGCAGACTCAAGAACCATTATTCAGACCTGCCATGTGGTTAAATACATATACACAGACACACACGCATACACACAATGGATTTATAGCTCTTACCCCTAACACCACAGTTCCTCCATCACACCACCTGCAGGCTCATAGCAGCATGGATGGGGTAGATGTGGTGCCTGGTACCCTGCTCATTACACAGCTATTATTTTACAGTACAACAGGGGCATGCAGCCAGCTGGCTCAGATGATATTTCTGCTGAAATACTGCTGGAATGAAGGCTGAGCACAAGATTTAAAGCAATGATCCATGACATTTTCAAATAAATATGTGTCTGCTTTTCTTCACTGTTTCTGACTGATGAAACCCATCACTGAACATCCATTTTATCACCCATTTTAAATGTTTTTTTGCCTTAGACACTTCATGTGTGTTACAGTGGGTCTTTCCTGGGAAGCCCCTCTGCTTTAGAAGTGGCCTACAGAAGCAATCCCACCCCCCATCCCCAATTCAGATTCTGATGAAATAACATTTTCTATTACCACAAAAAGCAGCAGTTGCCAAAGATGATCAAAAATAGATGAACTGTTGAAATATTATTATCACCAAGGAAAACAAATCAGAGCCATCAAACATAGAGGAAAAGACATGAACACACTCACTAAGCTATTTAGGCTTAGTGTTACTTTTACTTTTGGTTACTTTTGGTACTTACTTTTTCTATCTGCTGATACTGAGTACCGATCTGATACCAGAGTTAAATGAATGAGCTATAGTTCTTACTACGAGGAAGAGACTACGAGGAAGAGACTGGGAATCATTACTGTGTGTAAAAAACTTTGGATGTAACTTAAGCATTGCTTTCCTAACTTTGTAAAACAAAATGTAACAATTAAATACACCCAAGAATATACATTTACTGAATTGGTGATTATTAATAATAATAATAATATATGAAAATTAAAAACTCACTTCATTACAGTTCACTTTTAGACACACTGGAAAAAGTATCTGGAATTTAGTTAGTGCTATCTTTAAATATATGAAATATCAATAAAATTACAAAAAAACAGACTATGAATTAACATTAACTGTGAATTTATGGGGAAAAATAACATGAAAAACTATAACTGAATAACCATAAACATTTTTTAAAGAAAAAAGCGTTTTTACATAATACTGGAAAAATACAGCTGCAAATTTAACATCATTTCACAAATATGTAATGTGTAGGTACGTTCAGCTGCTCCCTTGTATTCTCCCCAAGGGGTTGCAAAAGTGGATTAATGGTAATTTGGAGGTTTTACACCACATGCCCTTCCTGACACAACCCTCCATGGTGAGGGGGGGCCTGTGTCCCCACCTGGAATCAAAACAGGGACCTTTTGCTTGTAAGGTGAATGTGTAAACTAATACAAATATGTATTGTCTATGCAGCAGCTAGAACTGTTAAAATCAAGTTTAATGTTGTAAATACCTTAACTTAAATGCAAATAGTGAAAATTTGCGATAGAAGAAGGATGGGTTCTATAATTTTACATAGATCTGTTTGTTGATTAACAGATACATTGTGGAATTGGTGAAGTTTTCACAACAAAAATTGCGAATGAGAATTTTTATGTTTAACAGCTACAATCTGATTGCATGACTACATGTAGTTTGTTTTAAAGAGTAAATGAATGCCTGAATGACTGTTGGTTTGTATTTTATAGCACCTCTAATATTTTCAGTGTTATTGTCTTATATTAGTTTCACAAAAACAAAACAAAGACACATAACGTCAGTAATTTTGCTCAAACTCTGTTTCTAAATCCAATTATTTAATATGTGGAATACTTTTGTAACATCAAGGATCTATTAAATATATCTTTTCTTATTTTAAACATGGCAGCATGGTCAACACTGTCGCTTCAAAGCAAGAAGGTCCTGTGTTCAAATCCACCGGCCAGCTGGGGCCATTTTGTGTGGAGTTTGTATGTTCTACCTGGGTACTCTGGCTTCCTCCTACAGTCCAGAGGTATGCTTGTTAGGTTAACTGGTGATTCTAAATTGGTGTGGATGGTTATCTGTCTTTGTGTTAGGCTTGCAATAGACTGGTGACCTGTCAAGGCTGTATCCCACCTCTTCACCTATGACCCTGAACTGGATGAACAGAAGAAAATAGATGGGTGTATGTATTTTTTACATTAAAAGTACAAAACACCCAACTGATAACAGAACTCTTCTGCAATTTTAAGCTTAATTATTTTAGTACAGCAGGGTTTTACTGTGTTTTTAGGTCATTTCATTATTTTACACATGCAAATGTGTTTTATTTAACATTAAAAATCTCAAAAATACACAAGATCTCATGTAAATTTATTGCTACAAACTGTATTTTAATTATGAATAATTTCTCTCTTTTTACGCATCGGTTAATTTCCAGTATTTTATAGCATTTTTTGCTGCCCTAGCTGCCAAGATTATCAGAGTTTTATGTATTTACTCCCTAAAGAAGTGTCCCCCGTAGTTTACAAATTTGTCTTACAAGTGAAAGGTCCCTGGTTCGATTCCACGTGGGGACACAAGTCCCTCTGCCAAATTACCAAAGCAGATTAATCTGCTGTAGCGACCCGTTGGGGAGAATACAAGAGAGCAGCTGAAGGTACATTTACTCCCCAAAGTGTAGAAAAAAGGCACAGCAAACATACAAAGAAAAGTTGCTGGTGTAGCAGACCGACCAGTGCATCGCTAGTTTTGGACATTAGCCATTGAAATGATGCATAAAGCATTCAACAAGACTAAAGCGCCTTTTGAGGATATTCCTTGACAATAATCCATTATCGAGCCGCTTATGTCTTTAACCATTACCTTACCTCTTTAAATTTAACCATCACAAGAGTGCCAAACCCTGACCCTAATGGCCATAAAAACCCAATTCTAACTTTAACTACCTTTAAAAATAAAAAAGAAAGTCTCTCTAATGAAAAACTCATAGTGCTGCAGTGAGCTGTAAAAATGAAAACTGACATAAACATTGAAGTAACAAGTGTTAAAAGACAGCTAGAAAAAGGAGCATATTATCTTGCTCTAACACAGGAGGGGACTTCCAGAGCTATTTGCTCAAGAAGTACTTCAGATAGACCACGAATCCTGCTTTAGAGTGCTGAAAACTCCACAGAATCTGCCTGAAAAAACTGAGCAACTCAAACATGCAAAGACTGACCCACTACCAACCCTCCAGGTGGACGGGCTCAGTTGGAGAAGTCAAATTACTCCTTGGGAAACAGAATTTTGGAAGTGCATGCAAATTGCCAAAATTTCCTCTGGATAACTGTAACTCCAGCAGCCTGAGCACTCGTTTGCTTAGATTACAGCAACTGTTCAGAACATCATGTGAAATTTCATGCATCTCCTACTTTTTTTTTGGCCTCGATAAAACCCAGCGCCCCTCTCTCCTTCTCTCTGTATGGATTAATAAGACTGTGTTTTTATTTCATGTTGTTCCAGCGAGCCAAACAGACAGCCTGCAGAGTAAATACAGGCCTGTTGGTACCAGGCTGCAAGATTAGACCACTGACTCACACTTGTGTGCGTGTGTGTGTGTGTGTGTGAGTGCAAGTGGATATCAGTTATGTTTATGACTAAGACGCCCCCCAGACGGAGACTGAGGACGGCCTATGGCCACCCATCTCTCTTCTGCACACACAAAGGGGAATCTTAGTATCCATCTGTGCTGTGATATTCACAGAGAATTTATTATGTTGCTCCACTGATGGGCAATGGCATGAGAAGAATGTCATATTTAGAAACACAACAACAAGCAAGCAGTTTAGAGAATGCACGCCAAGGAGACAGGAGACATACCTCCTTAAAATGTTTCATTATTAACCTCAGAGGAAGCCTGCTGCAACTTGGACAGAGTTTTTAGATGCAGCTTTAAAAGTTTAAAAGTTTTCTTTTGATTTTCTGTTTTTCTCAGTCATTCTGAGGTTCTGAGGCTTGAATCTTGGCGCATGAAAAAGTTATCACAGTGGACTATTTTGCGTTGAGCTTAGCATCTGCCCTTTTTCTGTGCTTATCTGACTTCTATTTGTAATTGCAGTAATTTTTTTTTTTCAGAGTGGTACTGAGCACAAAATGGACCCAGTGTTGATGTTTTAAAGAAACTGAGCAATATTTCTTGGGAACTTTTAGTTCTGGTATGTGGGAGGAGTAGGGAGGGAATTACAGAAAGGGATTAAAGGTTAAGTTGGGGTGTGGCTGGAGGTGAAACGACTGCGTTTGAACTTTTTGGTGAGGCAGAAGTGTGAGAAGGAATCATGTGTGTCTATTAGGACAAAAGTAATAATTTTGATGTGTTTTGTCCATTTTGATCTCTGGACAGGATTCAGGTTTTGCTTTGTGTTTTCTGATTGTAGTCCATGTGGAAAGAGGAACACAACATCCAAAGTACCAGTGGTTACCTGCACACATAGCTGGACTGCAAACAATGACCAGAACAGGAAGGCTTATCACATTTCCCATTTATATTAATATCAAATCACTACAACCAAACCCCAAAACACAGAGGCGGGATGTAACAAAGTACAAATATTTTGTTACTGTACTTAAGTATTGTTTTAAGGTATCTGTACTTTACTTGAGTTTTTATTTTCCTTACAACTTTTTATGTTTACTCTATATTTTAGCACAAGTATCTCCACTTTCTACTCTCATTTTCAAAACAGGCTCATTACTTTAGGTTAAACACATTTAAATATTTCACATCACTCTGCGTCTTCCCAACATCAAACCTATCTGAACCTCAGCGGAGGTAACATTAACACATAAAAGACAATCCTGTTGGTGTACCCATCATCAGCGCTTATCATGTGTGACTGAGGTGAAAGATTTACAGATGAAAGAGGCCAAAAAACACAACACTTATGCATCATTTCGAGCACCATACTTATTTTTCTGTTTAAGCGGGGAGACAAAGTGGTCCACAGCAAATAGAACTTTTCTGGGTTTTTTATATCTGCTTTTTTTTCTCAGCTTGTGTTCAACAAAATGGTTGTTCAAGCTGAGTACATTCATTAGAATAACTGAACTTGACTAAGCTCCTATTTCTTATATTATGATTTCAATATTATATTAATAACAAGTTAGGTTCAGTTAGCTTTGCACATAAACAGGTGGAAGAAATTCTTACTTCTTACTTTTATATTTGAGTAAATTTCAGAGCATTTACTTCTTCACTTTAACTTGAGTAAAGAAGTTAAATCAGTACTTTTACTTTTACTACGGTTCTTCTGCTTGACTAAGGAATGTGTGTACTTTTGCCATCTTTGCCAAAACATCCCGTCCTGAAATGCTTCTGGGCACTTATTGCCCCAGATCCTAGAAGTTTTATGATAACCAGTGGATTCCCAGATTGCTCTCAGTGTGACACATCCATAGGCAGAACATTTTTGTGGAGAATCTTGTTTTTTTCCAGCTGTTACGTTTTACTGGTTCTTATCTGTTTGATCGCTGAGCATTTATTCAAAACACATGTTTAAGCCAATATTCTCTCAGATTGAGCTGAGCCACAGGCAGCTACAGAACATTATTACCGAAGGACAGAAATGGCAGGACTGTGTTGGGGGAAAAAATACACTTTTTTCTCTTGGCACTGTTGTCAAGTTGATTAGTCAGTAAAAAATGAAATAAAATAACTGACAAAAAATCAGTGATGTAGTAGCTCATCTGATTTACGATCCTTCACTGCTGACAAATTGTTGTAATGTGTGACGTACAGGAAGAAAGTGAGGTTTTCTTGTCATTTGTTGGCTTTTTTGCACAAACCAACGAGAATTAAAATTCCACTGAGAAGTCAAGGAGGCTCACAGTCAGTCATATCCAGGACAATGGCCCTAGTTCTTCTCTGGCCCGAACATAGCTTAATAAATAAAGCTAATGATGGCATTTATGTAGACGGTAGAGGAGCACACACAAACACTCTTTATGTGAGCATTACGGTCCTGATTTATGCTCTTAGAAGTAGCAAATCATACCTGTAAAATGACAAACACGAGCTTCACCTCGAATACAGTTTGGGTGAAGATCCATTAAGTGATCGCTAAAAATGGACCCTAGTGTACACTACTTAAAATATCTAGCAGAAACTGTGTATCCTTCTAGGTCAGGGGTGTCAAACTTATGCAGCCCAACTTGATCTCAAGAGGGCTGGATCAGTAAACATTTGAATAATAATACACCTTTTCAATAATATAAAGAAGTCCAAGTACATTTAATGAACCATCCATATACAAAAATAATGATCAGCCTGAGATATCTTTTTTAAAAAATGTCATTTTGATAATATGTTTTATTACATGTGCGTTGCAATTTACAGTGGACCCACAAAAGCACAGAACTTCACATACTGAGTTTTTGGAGCTAAACTGCCAAATTATTTTATGCTTTGCTATTTGAGCAAATAGTCAAAGTCAAGAAAATGCTTTTTTATTTTCTTTTGCAATGCTGGCATCATCAGAACTGGAATAGGAGAGCATTTTATTGACAAACTGAAGATATTGATGACTTCACTGCAACTTTTACACTTTGCAGACCCTTTCGTGGGCCAATTCTGGCTCAGTATGTTTGACATCCCATTTTTTTGCACACTTCACCACTCAATCTGTCCTGAAATGCTTCTGGGCACTTATTTAAGTAGTTATGTTAAAGCATTATGTGGAGAAGCTTGTTGCGGCTGGGAGAAGTAGTGAATGTTTTAACCCTCTGAGGTCTAAGTCACTGTTAATGACAAATCAACCTTAGCTCTGAACTCTAACCCTATCTTTATAAAAAAAAAAAAAAAAAGTAAAGGGGACTCTTTAGGGAAAAAAAGAATTTTTTAAGTCAGTTAGAATAATTACTTTTTTGTCCCTTGATGCCAAGACTTTGGAGAACAACTAAAAACAAAACAGAAATTTTATATCTTCTAAAATAAATAGATATTCTAATAGCGTAGGGTCAGGGTGACAGTTGGGGTTGCAATGATGACTTAGATCTCACAGAGGTAAAACGGTGCATTTTGAACAAAACGATGATCTTAAACCTAACCAGCAACAGAAAGTGAAATTTATGATCTGGGTGACAGTGATGCCAAAGGGCGAAGAGTAGGGAATGAAAATAACTTCCTTTTTGAAAAAGCTCCTCTTATTATTAGCGGACTTCATTTTTTATTTTACTTCAGAGACTTATTTTTTTTTAAAAAAAATAATTCTTATGTGACAGCTGGAAAAGGGCAAATGATGGCTAACTTTCAGGGTGCATGAGACTCAGATCACAGTCAACATCATGACTAGAAAAAAGCCCATTTTGCTCCACTTCAATTCAAACTCGACTCAGATGAGACCTGCCAGCATCCTATTGAGAAATACCCAGCGAACATCACCTCTCTGTTCTTGATGTCAGCATCGCAGGGATGCTTTATTCTCAGTAGGATAAGAATAGGGCCGAGAAGTGCAAGGTTGCAGGTTTGAGTCAGTGCTTGGCCAAATTTTCATTCTTTCAGATGAGAGCATTTTATTTATTTCATTTTTTTCTAATTAATAACAAGATAGCAGAATGCAATTCTTTAATTTGCTTTTTTTGATAAAAAAGCCTAACAGTGACATCCAGACAAGGTCCAACAACTACCTCTGATGTCGAGGGAACATCTGCAATGCCGGTTCAACTTCCATTTTGGAGCTATTTTTCAACCATGACTGGACATTGTCAAAAAAACTTCAGAGTCAAAATATTTGCTGAATGATGGCCAAGGTGAACACAGCAACAGTCATGTTGTAGATGTGACATTAGATCAGGGGTCAGCAACCTTTAATATCAAAAGAGCCATTTTTAAGCAATTCTAAACATAGAAAGTCTGTATGAAGCCCCAAAACACATCTGAGTCTTACATTTAAGCTTTTTATTGCATGTTTGTATATTTTCTCTTACCTTAATGAAGGTAGCACAGTCTATTAAATATAAATGAGCCTGTCAATATTACTGATAGGTGTAACTAAAATCCTTTACCTCATGTGACTATTCTGCAGTGAGTGATTTTAATTTAGTACTTGAACTTTACATTTGATTGCAATTAACCACATTTTACTGCATTCATGGAATGATAGACCTAAACTGTTATTATAGTTGCTACTTATTCACCTGGTCCCTCATATTCTACCCAAGGGGTCGCCACAGCAGATAAGCCACATGTTTATATGGCAGAGGTTTTACACCGGATGCCCTTCCTGACACAACCCTTCACGGTGAGAGGGGCTTGGAAGGCGAAGGTGTAAACCACTACACTACGGGGACACTTACTTATCCTTATTGCCAAAGAAATTGAACAACAGTGAAGTGGAGGAATATATATCTATTAACAATCTTAGGTCAACTTTGAAATATAGCAGCTATAAAGCTCTGCAGGCTGCTTTGAGTCCCACCTTTGTTTGTGAAGAAGAATCAAATTAAAAGGAGCCTACTTTCATGATAAATAAAAAACAGCAGCCCAAAAAACTTTACAAACAGTAAAAGTAAACCAAAACGTAATATTTCAAGCACATCAAGCATACCATTAAGACAGCAACACTGACAGTTTCAACACACTCTCTACTTCCCTCTGCCACTTATCAGGATTTGTCATTTTTGTGTTTACATCTATGCTTGCCACCACTGCTGAGGTTCAGCAAAATTAAGAGAATAAATTCGATATTCATATTTTATTTTTGTCAAATCCACGGGGAGCCACTGAAAATGAACAAAAGAGCCATGGATTCAAGACTCCCTGCACCTGATGGTTCATCCAGTCATCTTTTGTGAAAGTGCCACTCATTTTCCCAAACAGCTTCCTTGGGTGACGTCCCTCATGGTTCTGTGTAACTGCTGACTTGCTATAACACTGTCACACTTACAGGGAGACGTGAACGCTGTTGCTAAAGTGTCCTCTTGTTAAATGCTGCAAAAAAAATTACCCGAGCAGTAAAAGAAAACAGTAAACTGTCCATCAACCATCAGTGGAGTTTCATGACAAGAAAGAAGGCTTATAGCTGTGGTTCCTCTCAGCAGTTTGTTGAGTGGAAATATTTCTGAAATGTAGTGTTCCAGTCATTCATCTACTGCTGCAAGTCGCTGCTTTGGAAAAAGGCTTAATGTGATTTAACCATATGTGAAGCAGCCTGCTGTCATTGCAGTCTTTTCTTTTCTTTTCTTAATTTTAGTTTTTATTGGAGAACAGCTAACGCTGTTTTTAACTTAAATCTGAAAGCATGATCAATCCAAACTGGTTCAGATCAAAAAACATTACTGGAGGCCACTGTGCTGTTTTATTCACCAAATCTGGGTAATGTTGCAAGACGGTGTTGAAATAGTTGCAATTTTAGAGCCACGATATTTTATGGAAGACAGATTCAGGCGTTTGCCATCTTATAACGTTGCAACTGTCATCTGTCATTGAAGACTATATCAGTGTGTTTCTCAGAAATTAAAACCCCCGTGAGGAATCAGGAGCAAACTGCTAACAATGACCATCTTTAACTATGCCAGCGGGGGAACAGAATAACTAATTTAAAAAAAAATATTTTTTACAATCTATAAATCAGCCCATGTATCTTCAGAACTTTCTACCACTGTCCCCTGATATCCTTCAGCTGCTTTCACAGGTGTCTATGTATTGAAAAGGGACCAATCTACATATGAAATCCTGATAATGAAAATACAAATCCCCTACAGTATGTAATACCTCCATTTTTCAAATGTGTTCACAAAAATTAAAAAAAAAAAAAGGTCCAAGAGGAAGCAGAAGAAAAACAAAGGAGGAAGTCACAACGGCAGAGAGACCTGTCTTGAAGGTGAACATCCTGTTCAGAACTGCATCCTGCTACCTTTCACTGAAATACGGCAACAATCAACAATGGTTTCTGAAGCATTTCCACCTTTAATTCCTTATGCTGTTTGCTGCAAAAATAGATTCTGGAGAGGGCATGTGTGCTGCAGCATGCATGCATGAGGAGAGTGTGTGTTACCTGTTGTAAGGGTTCCTCAGAAGCAGAGCTTGGCTGCTTGTACAGCTGTCTGAAGGTGTGTGACATCCATAAACAGGAGGAGGTACGGGGTACTGCTGCTCACCTATAATGCCCACACAGACACACAATATGTAATATGCGTAGTAATGTGTGATAATGTGCCTTATGTAACTAAAAAAAGAGGACAGAAAAGTTAAATTCTTCAATATATTTTCTTTTTCTTGGGTTATAGTTTCTCCCTTGTTTACCCAAAATTTCACAAGTTTTTTAAAAGAAATAGCTGTGATGTTCGTCTCTGTAGCATTGCAGTCGATGGCTCCCTTGACATTTCTCTTCGTTCAAAAATCCCTCTCTGCTCTGATTCACCAAGTTATCTTTGCTGTAAAAATCACTGGAAATTTACAGCTTCGGCCCCATAAAACACCCCCATTTAAATATTTACCAATAACATACAGAGAGGAGGGGTTAAAGAAAAAAGTGGGTGGATGAAAGAAGGGACGAGAGGAGGAGACGAGGGAGTTTGTGAGTCAGGATGTGGCTGATTTATACCTCCGACCTGCAAGGTCACTGCAGAGGGATCAGAGTGGGGGACAAGACACTCCCTAGGTGAGGGCTGCTGGGCTGCCATACACACAGCCGTGCACTCACACAGAGGCGTAAAATGCACTTAAAGAACTACTTTTGCTCTAATTGGAAGAGACTCTGGTGCATTGTTTAAAGTGGTGTCTGGTTGGACTAAAAAAATATATTTCCAGATCTGCCCAGAAGTTAGCTGACTAGTAGAGTAATTTCCATGAAGTTATGTTTCACATGTAAGTGCCTATAGTGCAAGTTTGATCACCCTACAAAGCCAAAAGATCTTTACCTTTACCACGTACATATTTTGGTCCAAACTGGTTTCTGCCTTGCTTTTTCTAAAAATGATTAAGTTATTCAAATGTGTAATAAATAAAATCTGCAGTAGCTATAAAAAGTCAAAAACTGTTTGCTACAGCTCAGCAAAGAAGTCTCCAAATGACATCTATAAATGTATTAGAACTGGAAATTAATTCACCATATTTTGAGGAATACAGCATTTAGTTGTGCCTGTTGCCTTTCCCCCAATAACAGCTGGGATAGGGTCTTATTTATAGTTAAATATGTCTAACTATAAATGATAAAGACAAAGTTAATTTTCCTAAACAAGCCAGTTAAAATGGACAATGAAGCTAAAATAAGCTTTATTATCCAATGTACCTGCCTTTTATGCATGAAGTATTATGATTTTATTAATTTATCGTTTGGCAGAATAAAAAACATAAAACGAGATAATTAGAATATTTCTATCTGTTAGAGTTTCGGGCCACCCCCAGCATACAGCTATACATAAAAAGCTGTTGACAGAATTTCACAAAAAGGTTTTGCTGATGTGAGAAAATTCCCCTCTTTATATGAAGACTTGTGAGGCGAAGACCTTCGGAGGCTGAGGTCAAAGCGAGCGCGTACATACCCATAGTGTTCTGCTGAGTTAACGCGTCTTCGTGCTTGAAGGAGTGGTTGGAGAACTGCGAGCTGTGGTGTGTGGGAGTGTGACCGTAATTGCTGGCCCCATCGAATGCAACTGCACTATAACCTGCAACACAGAAAAACAAACGAATCAATACGCATACAGGTGGAAATCCACCCACAGATCACGCGCCAATCCCTCTGTATCTGCTATGAAACTAAAAAGCGTCAGTCATCATCGAATACATCAGTATAGCTACAATTGTGCTTGGAACGCTGTAAACAGAGCGATGCCTGCATTTTTGAGGAATTTAATGCACAAGACCAGAGCTGTTGTTAGGGATGCACGGGATGAAGCAGGTCTGTGTTGAGCAGAAAGAAGTGTAAGGTGCAGAAAAGCCAAATGCAGTGTCCCCGTATAAGGACGCAGGGTGTCAGGAGTTCACATTTTTTGAATGGGGCAGCTTTTTTTAATCCAGAGGGCCATACTGATAAAGTAAGCAAAGAGCCACACGTAGAACAGCTGATTTAAAAACTGACACACAAAAGGCTGAATCATAATCCGATTGATTTAACAGATTATTCACCAGCAGGCTTTGCCAGCCGGCAAGGCCTGGGTTGCTGATTCAAAAAACAGGTTCTTATTTATTAAAAGATAACTTAAATAAAACAGCCCATGTAAATTCTACTTTAGTCTACGTCTTGCTGATTGTCTTATATATACACCAACAAATATCATCACAGATGAAACACGTTGCATTATGCTGTGAAGATGCACTCAAGGTAGACAGCTTTACCGTCATCAAAATGTGAGTACATGGTCGTATCAATGAAGAGATACTCTGCCATATTTATGAATATGAATCGAATCAAATCATTAACTGCTGCTACTGTCATTATTAATAGCCCATTTTGGTAGAGATGTGCATCACTTAAAGAGGAAAGGATTGGGCTAACACTTATGAGCAAGTCCATTTCCAAAATATGGCAAAGTCACGCTTGATGCTGAAACACACAGGACAGTGGAGAGGTGGTTACGCCTCAGCTGGCATCTGTAAGGTGCTGTAGTTCATGATAGAAAAGGTTTGTGTACACACATAGGTGATAGTAATTAAAATAGCACTGCAATCAATCATCTTTAGATTCATTAATATAATATTGTCTTATATTCATTTTTTGAGGGGTTGTTTTTTCCCTCTTACGGTGTTGCAGGCCACATTAAGATCCCGCAGGCTGGTTCGGGCCCTCAGGCTGTATTTTACATATGATTTAGGAGATCAGAATAAATCAGTCAAGTTATGTTAAATTTAACATGAAAAAAATTAGGTTGAGAAGTTTTTTTAATTATTATTATTTTAAAACTAAAATTATGACACATCTGCTGTCCAGACCTCAATAGTCCTTTGCTCCCCTGCTTTTACATTTACAGAAAACTGGACAAATCCCTCATTTATAATTTTACTGTACAGAACTACATACTACACCAATCTCTGTAAAAATTAAACTTTAAAAAAGATTTGGTGTTGGTCTGATTTTGCAACAGAAATCTTAAATCAATATTCCCGCTGAAGCTTTTACACAATAATGCATTTAAGATGAATTCTCCGCTTAAGAAAGTAATTCTTAAATTGACTTTTATTTAAAAAAGGAAAAATTAGCACAAACACAAATACACACACACACACTCGCTGTTGGTAATGCAGATCCGTTCCTGACGCTCCAGACTAGGCCTGACTCATGACTTAGACTGACCTATGGGGCACAACGCACTCCCATAAATCACTCACACATGCACATATGAGCACACACACTCACACACACACATTATCTGTCAAATGCATGCTTCATTAATTAAACTACAGCACTTTCACCGACGTTACCGGCCAGTGTAGTGAAGGGAGGGAGAAGAGAAAAAACTCATTAAACGGCTCCATTTATCTTCCCTCCTGTCTAAGTTTTTCTCACTCACTCTCTCTACACATGTCTGAGTGTGTGTGTTCATATATTATGACACTTTTGTTACCTCCTTGAAGTCTAGCCCTGAGGTGAGAAGCGATGGGGCCAAATTTTTATTCAACTGAAAAACTCTCGGAAACACCCATGTCTTCTTCTTCTTCATCAAATTTATACCCAAAGTCAAATAAACAAATTTACAATCCTCTCAACTTTAAACATGAGGTTATTATGAGAGGTTTCTAAAACAGGAGTAAGATTATGGTACAGCTCATGCTGCTGCTCTAAATTTTAGTCAGTTTTTCGGCAATATAGTTGTTCGCATGACACAAAAATGGTTCATTTCCATGCATGGGCCTCTTGATAAAATGTGACAGAAAAACAGAAAAGTGCTGCGTGTGTGTGTGTGTGTGTGTGTGTGTGTGTGTGTGTGTTATGGTCCCTGTGTGACCCTGCTGTGCTATCACGCTCTACTGTGTGACCTGGGTCCTGCTGTTGGTTTGTTTGTCCGTGCTCATCCAGCCACAGCGGAGAGCAGATAAAAACAGGTTAGAGGTTAGAGAACTCTTTGATTGTGATGTTATTCCAAATTATCAGTTTGATAAGCACGTTATTACTAATTAATCTGTGGGGTAATCAATAACAGATGAATTATCCTGCCTGAAATGACCACGGGTCAGGTAAGAAGACAAAAATCATTCTGTAATATATTAATTATTCTTATTCAGATCAAATGAAGGATTTTATGTGATGTGGTTTATATGCCGACACAAAGATAATTTTTTTTCTATCTGGAGAGCTAGACTTTTTTTTTTTTTTTTGCTTTTTCAAATTCAAATAACATCTAAATAAAGCACGGATAAGTTGTGTGATTTAAAAAAAAAAAAAACAGACTCTAATTATGGATATCATTAATTAGAATTAACTTGGTGGTGTGTTGACATCCGTGATCCTCTTCTTTTAATTATAAGTGGACAGAAAATAATTAATCGTGCTAATGCATTTCCTGTGTGTTGCAGTGAATATCACTATAGTCATGCATATTAACTTATTTGCTGTTGTTTAAAGAATTATAACTCATAATTACTAAATCTTCATCTTTTATCTAGAGCATCATACTGTTCAGATTGACTGCTGGAATGTGTAAAAAAAATTTAAATAAATTCAAACAAATTTTTATTTTTTAAAGGTATGTTGCGCTGAAATAAATAACAGGGCTGTTGGATATAAAAGTAATTTTAAAAACCCAACAAGTAATTAATAAGATATTCAGGCACATAAAAGAATGATTGTAATTACTGTAACTCAATTACGAATCGCTGAAATTTTCAAGCACCATCAGTAGAAGATCAGAAGAACCTCATCGGCGTGGATTGTTTACAGTTTTTAGTCTGATCTGGTCTTTTAATGCAGCACTTCAAGCACACACATCTATGGTTTAAACATTACTGCCTAAAGTCAGCCTTTAGTTATAAGCTTGGATGCTTGGATCAACACCACCTTTTCAGAAAAGTGCACAAGCTGGATTCACTTTCAGCGAGCTGTGAGTGCTTTTAAGAAGATGTCTCTTTGTTTATAAATGCACTCAGTGAAATCAAACCGAGCTAAGGCAGAGAAGACAACACATATGCCAATTTAAACCACATGGAATCATTTTTATGTACTCTACTGATGACTGGCAAATATAAATGTGAACGATGTGCTGTAAACTGTCATGTTTCACATTTATATGAGATGGATGAACTCTGGGGAATTAAAACAGTTCGTAAGCACTGAAGCACCTTCTCCTATGCTGATTTTATTTTGCCTTTTACAGGAAAATGAATGTTATCTTTTGACACAGAGAGGGACAAGAAAAAACTTGGAGTTTAAATGAATGATGAAAAAATTAAAATGACTTCATCTGCATTCTTTTACAGCTGCTTCTGGAAGAAAACCTGACTGAAATTGCTGATAGTCTCACTAGCACTCACACATCCTACCTGTTTGGTTGCGGGCTGCCTGCTGCGAGTCCATGCAATTGGTCAGGTAGGGCGGATTGCTGAACATCCTGCTGGGGGGCTGGTGGTGGTGTGGGGCTGCCACGGGCGGTGGCTGGCTCGGGGCCGGTGGAGGAGGAGGTGGTGCCCCAAAAGCTGCCCCGTACCTGCAGGCCCCGGTCCCCGTGAACTGCCCCGAGAAGTGGACGGTGAAGGCACTGAGGCAGTGGGGGTCTGTGTCGTGGTGGTGGGGGTCACCAGTGGCCCCCCAGCTGGGCTCCTGTTTGATGAAGGAGTGCGCGCCCAGGGAGGAATGGGGGGCGGCCAAAGAGGAGTAAGGGGAGGCGGCGGTGTGGAAGTCCAGGACGGGAGCCCACTGAGGGGCCGTGCTGACGGGCAGAGCTGGGCAGCCGGGGCTGGGGCCCGCTGGGACTGGGGGCAGCAGGGAGTTTAGGTCACGTACATCTGAACCCATTGCAGTCCAGGGGAGAAGACTGGTATAAAGGAAGGCTATTTTTAAATGTGATCCGTCTCCCTGTGTCCACCTTCCTAATCCTGGAGAGCCTTTCTGCACTGTAAGGAGTGCCTCTTCTCTTTCACGAGTCTTCTTTGAATTAGTCGTTTATTACACCACACAGACGCTCTGGAAACTCCTCAAGTCCGACAGAAGTTCATGGCGACACAGCAAAGTCACTGCAGGCAAGAAGAAAAAACAGAAAAAAAAAATACAGAGGATGATCAGCTCTGAGCTTCAGCTTTTCTTAACAACAAAAAGCCGTGAGCAAGTTTTGGCTCAGAGGAGATGGAGTTCATTCAAGAAGGAGCTCAGAGCTTTCTCTGTGAATGGAGAAAGAGGAGTGAGGAGGAGTGAGGAGGAGTAGCCCTCTTTTTCCCTCCACTCTCTCAGCTTGTGCACGCCCGTGTGTACATGTGGGTGGGTGTGTGTGTGTGTGTGAGAGAGAGAGGAGGGTGGAGGGGGTGGAGTCAGGAGGTGATGAGGGACAGCACCCCCAGACTTCATTCATTTACTCTATGCTGAACAGTCACTCATATGCACACAAAACCAGCTGCAGTGACAAAAAATAAAATAACAATCGTGTTATTCTTGTTTTTATGACGGGATGGGAACAAATACCAGCAAATAATAATTTTCTGAGCAATTGTTGAGAAGAGAAAATGTGTTAATGCACATTTTATTACTGACAGGCCTAAGTGGTAGCTTCTTTTTTTTTAAATTAAAAAAGTGCATTTAATATAGTAGTACTACCACTTTTAATGAGGAACTATTTAGGCAGTTTCTGATGGGAAAAAAAGGAGCGCAGACTATTTAAATCCTCTGAGAAATGAGGCCCGGCCGCGCTCAGGGACCCGCTTTAAATAAAAATGAAATCACCTTCCAACAAAACTAAATTCATCATTTTGCGCAGATACAAACCTCCAAGTTTAGCTTTGATCATCTAATTATTTGTTTCTAGCTGTAAAAACGGGGGCGGGGATCTCGGCCTGATTCAAACTGCTGGCGGATTAATTGTCGGACGCGCACCGACGCTCCGCACGCCAATAAATCTCATCAGGCTGGGCTTTTCAAGGCCCGTGGCTCTTATTTTTGTGTCTGTTTTTATATATTGCATTTGTTTTATTTAATTCAAGGCGAGCAGAAGATTCAGACACATTAAAATCGCACTAAAACTTAAATAATAAGGCCGGTGACGCCAGCCTAAAAGGCCTGGGAAAAGAGAAAACACTGCAGAAACTAAATGAACATAAACGATGAAACGCACGTTGTTGGTTTGAGATTAAATACTGTAACAAGCAATGTTTTTCTTCTTTATTTAACGTTACTTTTATCGTTATGATTTTTAATAAGAGGGTTTTTAGCCTACCTGGCGCCCCGTCTCTCCTTTGGGAATAGGCGCCCCCCCGAAAAGTCCGTTTGCGTTAAAATCCCCAGGTGTCTGTGCGCTGGTCGCAGGGAGAATAACGGCCAATTTCCCACAATGCAAATGTCTTCTGGGCTTCCACCACCTGCGTTAAAGTGCTGAGAATAAACCCAAACAGAGCTGGAGTCCTGCTAATCCTTATGAATAAAAATAAAAAATGGTATTAAAACTAATAAATAAGCAGCCTCTGGTATCCTTATGATTCAGTTAAATGAAGTTTCGTCTTCCTTAAATGTGCGCCACAAACTTTTACAGTAATTTACTGCCACACAAAAACACTTACCAACTTCGAGTATTTCTAGTTTTAATTGAAGTATGAATAGCTTAAACTAATAATAATAAATAATAACTTATAATAATAACTGTGCAGGGGCGTTTCCAGGATTTTTTCAGTCCAGCCTTAAGGGGGGTGGGGGGCATGGCCAAAGCTTATCTTATACCACAGTGAAAAAAAAAAAAATCCATTACTGGGTTTTACTTTCAGGCTCATGTACATCAATGTGGTGCACAGATGGTATCACATAAAAAGTGCACAGGAATTTAAATATTTTTTTAGTTTTTGGGCTCTTTTTAAGTATTAAAATACGCTTGCAGTATTCATCTATCCATACATGTTCTTTCTTTTGGATGATAAATGCTGTTTCATTAATGCATACGTCTTTACCTTTTCTGGTTGAGATAACTGTAAGTACTTATATTGGGTCGCTTCAGCTATATACACCGTAAATTAAAAAATTCCCCACTCGCCCCATGGGTGGTCTTTTGTCCTTCAAGCTCGGGTCCTCTACCAGAGGCCTGGGAGCTTGGGGGTTCTGCGCATGATCCTAGCTGTTCCTTGGACTGTGCACTTCTGGACAGAGGTCTTAGATGTCATTCCTGAAATCTGCTGGAGCCACTCTCCCAGTTTGGGAGTCTCTGCCTAGTAGGGATCCTTAGGCAAGACCTCCTTATGCCATCTGCCTACCTTGGATTAGCTCTGCCAGATGTTGGGGAACCAGAGCAATCTGGTGAAAACTGGGCTACTGGAACAAAGACACAAGGACAAGAATATGCAAGTGTACATATATGTGTGTGTGTGTGTGTGTGTGTGTGTGTGCAAAATAATCAGTAACCAACACTACTGCAAAGTAGGATAACAGAAATACTTAAATAATGTAAAAGTACAATAAAACTTTAGTAAACTATTTTAATAAATATGTTAAATTATATTCCACCTCTGGTCCCATCTATCCTCTCACATAATAGGGTTTGGATTAACAGCACTGTAGTTCAAAGTCATTGTTTGGGTCGGGGCCAGTGCCACCTCAGGCCCTCCCTATGGACCCACCTCTGCTATCAACTTTTCTTTTTGTATTTAGCTCTTAATTCCTACATCACAGCTCAAAAACTAATCTTGCTAACTGTGTCTAAAGGCCTGTAATGGTTTTATTTTCAGGAGACAAAGTGTTTTCCTCTTCTCCTGCCTCCCACCTTTAAACAGCTTCCTCATGTTACAGAATGCGTACAGCCACAAGAAACGAGCAAGCTCAAGACCTGTTTATGACCCCGTGGCTGTAATTTAGGATGACCCGGAGATACAGGAGGTGGGGAGAGAAAGGAGGACAACCCTGATGGAGCGCCGTTACACTGCGACGGAAAAGCTCGTTCACAAATGCTGCACTTCTCTGTGCTCTCAAAATGAATTTTTTGTTGGCAAAAACTAAATTCAGAATGATACCGGATAATTCTGGGATTTTACAGAAATTGCTTTATATGGTAAACAAATATTACACAGAATGGGGTGCATAAAACATTTTAGTCTGCATTTTGAAATGTTTTGACAATACTTGACAAGCCTGATGTGTTTCTTAATTAAGGTCAGTGTGACACAACACTCCAGAAGAGTCAGCTCCTCACACAGAGAAGCAATGATGTGATGCTTTTGATCTGGGAGGACATTCTGAAGCTTAAATTCGAGTTCAACACCTATTGCCAGGTAATTATAAATTTAGACACCTGTCATTTAAGGCAACTATGTAATCTAACTCTGCAACACTTAGCTGTTGTTTTAAAATTGATCTATTATGCTTTTTTCTTATTTTCTGTCACATATATTCCTTAAATTATGGGATGCTTATATTAAACATGGCCAAATTTCAAATAAGGATGTCAGTGTTTATGCAAGCAATCCTTGAGACTGCTCCAAATGCTCAGTTTTTCAACAGTTTTTTTCTACTCCTGGCTCTGTATGATGTCACTGAGAGTGGATATTCCTAATATGGTCACCTCAGGTGCAACTCTGGTTGCAGACATAGAAGTTCACCCACCTGCTGTTAACATCTTGCGCTTGCAAGAGGCGGCCAATCTGAAAAAAGCTGGCGTGAAGGGAGGGGGAAGGGAACTAAAACAGCTTATTTCAGAGAGAGGGTGAACTGAAAACCTGCGCCAAGGTCCAGTATAAAATTAATTAGGATTATTTTGAACTGCATGTTCAAGAATAAATATATGAAACTGAAAGTGAGACTAGAGCTCCTTTGATAAACAATAATCTTCTAAGCAAGACAAGGAAATGAACTTCATGTAAAGACATGTGAGACAAGGACTGACCCAAATGCACAACTTTAGAGATATGGTACATGTTAACTTGTTAGTCTAGGGGTAGTCAGTCCAGCAAGGCAAAGAGAACAAAGGGAGTGACCTGAACTTTCAACTACTGCTGGATGCAACATGACTTGTGTGTGACTTAGTTTAGAGTGAGGAGAGCTTGCGCAGCACTATCTGCACTCTCTCTTCCTGAAACATCTGGGTCCAGAGGCAAGACGTGGTCAAGACAACTGGAGATGAATCAGACTGCAGGAGTTGCCAGAATTAAACAAAGAACTGCCTATGGGGCTCCACTCCAACATTTCTGTCAGGGTTGTTTCCCTTAGCTTTTGCTATGACCTTGCACTCACAAGGCAGTGAGGCTATTTAGGGGTTACCCCACCCCTAACCTTTACCAAAAAAGTAAGTACTAGTAGTATTGCAGTATTAGTAGTACTGAAGTAGTAGTAGTATTGCAATATTAGTAGTGCTGAAGTAGTAGTAGTATTGCAGTATTAGCAGTACTGAAGTAGTAGTAGTAGTATTATTGTAGTATTAGTAGTGCTGAAGCATAGTAGTATTGCAGTAATAGCAGTGCTGAAGTAGCAGTAGTATTGCGGTATTAGCAATACTGAAGTAGTCATAGTATTGCAGTACTAGTAGTACTGAAGTGGTAGTAGTATTGCAGTATTAGTAGTGCTGAAGTAGTAGTATTGCAGTATTAGTAATACTGAAGTAGTAGTAGTATTACACTATTAGTAGTGCTGAAGTAGCAGTAGTATTGCAGTATTAGTAATACTGAAGAAATAGTAAAATTGCCGTATTAGTAGTGCTGAGTAGGCAGAGGCAAACCAGGTAAACTGAACAGGGTCAAAAAACACTAAGAAGCTTTGAAGGTATGGCTGGAACACTATCACTAGAATAGATGCTCTGGTGGGGAACTGATGCAAAACACACAGTTCATACAAGGAAGACTATTTGAGACAGGTGAAACACATAAAGGCAGAGCAAGTGAAACAGATGAGGGTGGAGCAGGTAATCACACAGAGGGAGGACACATGACATGGCATCGAGGAGGCTATATAAGGCTCTAATGATGCGTTTCTAGCTGTTTTTATCACAGTTTTTACTTTTTAGCCCATCTGGCTGAAGGAGCAGTGAGCTAATGCATTGTCTGTCCATCCATAGTTCACAAGAACTGCTACTCCTCCCACAGTCAGAATGTAATCAAACTTATACACAATGATCTCCTAATGGGTCACTCAAACTGTGCTCAAGGTCTAGGTCACATTTGTCATTTTACAGGAAACGTTCATAAAATTAGTGCGTGTGTGTGGCCCTTTGCCATCTATACATAAATCCCATCATTAGGCAGTTGCTCAGTGTGGAACCCAGAGGGCTGCTGATGTGTAGGTAGGTAAAGTCAGTTGGGCTTTTACACCCGAGCCTACAAAGCTCATCAGGCTGGAGCTTATCCCCGGTTTCTGTAGCGTGAAGTGACTTAGGAGTTAGACTCCTCCTGGATGGGACGCTAGTCCATCGCAGGTTACCTTCCCAGTATTTACTGGTACCCATTTTTTACTGCTGGGTGGACAGAGGCACACTTGCGCTTGGGACCTTGCCTAAGCGTCTTGGCACAGTGGGGGTCTGACCGGAATCAAACTCATGACCTCTTGATTATGAGCCCGGCACCACCACTGCCTCCGCCCTCCTGATGTGTAGCTGGTCTGATTCTACCTGCGGAGGCTCGAGCCACCCCCAAGAGCATCACCAGCATGCTCCTGAGCAAAGCACCGAACCCCGACTGTGCTGCTTGGCGCCTGTAATGCGCTGCCTTGTTTTCTCTCATCTCTGTTTGTGTGTGTGCATGTATACCACTCAGCTGCATGTAAAGTGTGTATACCTACAAAATAGAGTGTAGAGTGAATAGAGTGAATCGAGGGCCTGGCTTGCAATTTCCATTTTAGTTCATCCCAAAGATATTTGACTGTGTTGAGGTCAGGGCTCTGTTCAGGACGGTCAAGTTCTTCCACACCAAATTCATCCAACCATGCTTTTATGGACCTCATTTTGTACACTGGGGCAAAGTCATGTTGGAGCAGAAAGGGTCCTTCTCCACGCTGTTCCCACAAACTTGGAATAATAAAATTGTCCAAAATGTTTTGGTCTGTTGAAGCATTAATAGTTCCCTTCATTGCAACTAAAGGGCCCAGGCTAACCCCAGAGAAATAAATGCTATAGCATTATCACTACTCCAACAAACATTCCAGTTGGTATAATGTACTCAGGCAGGCATTCACCAAACCCAGACTCACTCATTAGACTCCTAGTATAATTGATCACTCCACAGAACAGGGTTGCACGGCCTCAGAATCCAGTGGCGGTGTACATTACACCACTTCATCTGACACTTATTGTTGTTCTTGGTGATGTAAGGCGTGCATGAAGCTGTTCGGCCAGGGAACCCTATGCCATGATGCACATAATTTTATGCTGATATTAATGTCAGACAAAGTTTGGAACTCTGCAGTTACTGAGTAAGAAGATCATTGCTGACTTATATGCACTGTGTGCCTCAGCACTCAGCAACCCCACTCTGTAACCTTACATAGTCTCCCACTTGGTGGTTGAACTGCTGTGGTTTCTAAATGCTCCCACTTTGCAAGAATGATGGCACCCTATTGATGGACCAAGCTGGAATTCATTGAACTCTTAAGAATGACCCATTATTTCATAAATGTTTGTAAAGGCAGACTTTATGACTAGTTGCTTGATTTTATACACATTTGGCCTTACATGGATGAATGGGTGCAGTGCTGGCTTGTTAGTGATTGTTAGTAAGCTTGATCAGCAAGGTGCATCTATAAACTGTATAAGGGTACTCATAGACACACACAGACACACATATTACCAAATTAGTGCCAAATAATAGAGTTAATAAAATACTAGAATTAGAGTTAAATCTTCTTCGTCGTCATCTTTCGGCTACTCCCATTAGGGGTTCCCACAGTGAATCACTTGCCTCCTGTATCTCACCCTATCCCTTGCATCCTCACTCCCTTCCCTCACACCAACCCTCTGCATGTCCTCCTTTGCTACATCCGTCAACCTTCTCTGTAGTCTTCTTCTTCTCCTCCTGCCTGACAGCTCCATCTTCAGCACCCTTTGAACAATATATCCACTATCCCTCCTCTGCACATGTCCAAACCATCTCAGCTTTGCCTCTCTGAGTTAGTCTCAAAACCATCTCAACCTGAGCTGTCCCTCTGATGTACTCATTTCTAATCCTGTCCATCCTGGTCACTCCGAGTGAAAATCTCAACATCTTCAATTCTGCCACCTCCAGCTGCACCTCCTGTCTTTTCATCAGTGCCACCGTCTCCAAATCATACATCATAGCAGGTCTCACTATGTCTTGTAAACCTTCCCTTTCACAATTGCTGCCATCCTTGTGCCATGAAGCAATCCTGACACTTGTCTCCACCCACTCCACCCTGCCTGCACTCTCTTCTTAACCTCTCTCATGCTCTTTCCATCATTTGGATGGTCGATCCCAGGTATTTAAACACACCCACCTTCACTCCCTCTTCTCCTGGTACCTTTACCATTCCACCAGCACTAGAAGTACAGTTGGTTGTGCCCCCATGGCTGGGTTCCATAATTTTGGTTAGAGAATTTGATTCAGTTTGATAGTAATTTCCCCCTGGGATTAATGAAGTATTCTGAGTCTGAGTCTGATTAAAAATGTTCCGGAAAGCATCCACAGCACAAACATGGTGGCAACATCCGGTTCAGTGATTCTAGTTATATTAAATACATAAATGTACCTTCAGCTGCTTCCTTATATTCTTCCCAAGGGGTCACCTCAGCAGATTAATCCGCATTGGTAATATAGCAGAGGGGTTTATGCATATATTTTTAAAAAATCACTTGATATGATACTGTTAATAAAGTCCAGAACTATTTTGGCACCAGGCTGTAAACATGCTTTTTGATGCTGGGAAGTTGGACATTTTAATATAGGAAGCTATGAGGATCAGCTCCCTTTTCGGAGACAGCCAGCTTCAAGTGGCACCTGAAGGACCACAGTTTTTGCCAGTTTCCACATTGTCTGGCTTACCATTGGTTGTGTTGGATGGCTACAGCAGTGGCCAGCCCTCAGCTCTGCCCCTGCTATCACTCTTAATGAACTCATGTGCTTCTTCTGCACTAGTTTGATAGCACTCAACTGGAGAACAGCTTATCTTGATGAGCTCAACTTGCAATATTTGCATAACAGTACAAGATAGAAATGCACATTCATTTCCATCTTCTTATGCTGATGTATGAACACTTAGTTAAAAAGAATGTCCCGTTACCACTTGAAGCACGTGAGAATTCCCCTCTGACATATCCTCCCATACTTTCCATGTCACAACACTAAAAAACGGGCAAAGGCCTGCCCATTCATCGGATGCATGTCCTAAACTTAGAAAATAAAACGGAGAAGTTTAAAAATCACTGTTTGCTGAATTTTTTTTTTGCCTGATCCAGACTAATAAAATCTTTAGCCAACCTGAAAAGAATGACATTATTATATTCCTGTCTCCTCTCTGTTCCTGTGTCATATCCTCCTGACGTACATTCAAATCTGAGATTCACCCTTTGTGTGTGTGTGTGTGTGTGTGTGTGTGTATGTGTTGTCCTTGAGCAATATCACTGCCTAATCTCACTCTGACTGATGTTCCTGGTGTTGCCAGCTATCTTGTCATTACGGCAACAAATTAACACACACGTAAATACATGCACACACTACCAAACACCACTTTTGGGAAGCCTCGCTTATTTTTTACTGGTCATCTCCGGGAATTTGCATGGTTCCTCCTTGGTTCATCTTGTAAAGCATATCACATTTGGATACAATCTCAATAAAAAGTTCACAAAACCACAGGATGCAGATGTTTGGGTGCCAAACAGCTGCACACAGTTAGTCAACAGCATTTATTAAGACACCTTGTTTCTCAAACAGTACGTCCAACTTTTAAAATGATGTCTTGATTTTGGGACGTATTTGTGTTTTCTTTAGTCTGCTTGTTCTTCCCTTTGAAGACAAATGGATGTTCGGCAGGCCGGAGACACTGGCAGACTGCCACCGGTCGACCCAAACACACACACAGACGCATACACACACACACACACACACACACACACACCTACATGCACAGAGTGTCTGAAGCTTTCAAGTATCACAGTTAAAGTGGGTTTTCCCCCTCTTAACGGAAGTGTCCACTCAGCACTTTTCTTCCCATCATGCTCCTCCTCTGGAACCAATTACAGCCCTGACATGTCTCAATTTGTTTAACACTCTGTATGTCAGAGAAAACAGGCACAGTAAGACAGCGTGTGTTGTTGTTTACTCTTAGTGCATTGGTTAAACATAAATACCTACATACATAAGCACACATTGCTTGTGTGTGTGTGTGTGTGTGTGTGTGTGTGTGTGTGTGTGTGTGTGTGTGCCCCCATGTGTGAGTCTGGGTGTATCTGTGTTAAGCTGATGAGGAGAGATAGATGGTGACTTCACCATCTGGAAATCTAGTCTGGCTCTCTGCGCAAAAGAACTGCTGACCCAAGATTCAACTCTTCAACTCCACAAGGAACAGAAAGAGAGAGAGAGAGAGAGAGAGAGAGAGAGAGAGAGAGAGAGAGAGAGAGAGAGAGAAAAAAGGAGGAGGAGAGG